>JARVZY010003222.1:0-29933 GCA_030686995.1 Artemisia argyi | reverse complement strand
TTTTCTTATTTTTCCTAGGTAACTGATAGTATAAAGTAATGTTAGAAAATTTTTCATATTTTTCCAATATAGTTTAGTATTTTTAGTAATTAGTTTTAGTTTATATAGTTTTTAATTAATAATAAATAATATAAAAGTCAAAAAAATAATTTTCTTTTTTCTAAAAATTTTCTTTTATCTGTAGGTCCGTAAAAATATAATTTTCATGTCCGTAGGGTTAGCGTAGCTTAAATTTCACTTTTTATTTCGCGCACTCGCGTTTTATTTAATTAACTTTTGCGTTTTTAATTTTAGGTTACGTTTTAGGGTTTCCTAATTTTCTATTATCATTCACATAGACTTTTAAGTAGTTTGTAAGTTGTAATTTTCATTCCTTGTTCGAATTCATGTTTTAGTTGCGTTAATTTTACTTTTCGTACGTTATTTGCAACTCGCGTTTTATTTTTAGGTTACGTTTTTAAATTTAGGTTACGTTATTAAAAGTAGTTTGTAAAATTAGAAAAACCAAAAACATAAATAAAGTGATAGCTTCTATTTAAGCCGTTTGGCTTATTTTTCTGCTTACGTATAAGCAATTTCTGATTTTAAGTTCTCAGTTTACGTATTAGGTTAACTAGGTTTCACGTAATTGTTAATATAGTTTGTTTAAATCGTTTTCAATCGTATTAAGTACTAAAAGTTCATATCAAATGAAGTGGCGAAATAGTAGGTTTTGAGATGTATCATGCTCAGATCATCCGAGAGTGAACCTGCATTCATTTTATGCTATTAAGTACTAAAAGTTCATATCAAATGATCATAAAACATATAGTATAATGCTCAAGGAATATATAATTAGAGCATTATCAAATACCTCCACACTTAGCTATTGCTTGCCCTCAAGCAATCAAGCGAGAAAATTCAATTTGTTTTGTGATCATGGAGATATATTAACAGATTTATTATTTTGCTAGAAATGCATTGACACATAACTACAAACACCTCACGAAGGATTATTTTTAAATGATTCACACAATTCGCTCAAATAGGGTTAAGTTCACTCAATATTTGCACAATCACGACTAAATAGCTACCATAGGCTTGTACAAAATACAAAGACAACTCCGACAAGGCGTAAGCACCAGACAATGATATCAATGAGGACTTTTTCGGGTTGGCTTAGGATTAAGGGTATGAGCAAGACATGGATAAATTTTCTTGTTGTTTCTTGTAGGATTCGTAGAAGAATATACTACTAAGCATCTGTTGATCATCAATATACAAGGATCTTTTATATTTTCTATTTTTCCATTCCAACATAACTTTTTTTTTTTTTTTTTTTTTTTTTTTCAACATTTCTCATAACTTTTTCTTTCTTTCATAATTTTCTCATTTCACAGTAATAATCAATCAATCTTCATTTATATCGAGCATAAGTAATTTGGTTTAAAAATAAGGAAAAGGCTTAGGCTCAGCATGTTGTTCAAAGTGGCAATAGCACTAAAAATGAGCGCTAGAGGGTTAATTTCTTGAATATACTAGTGACCAGTCTAGTCAACTAGATTATGATTTCATAGGATGGCTTTTTGGTGTAAATCCTAAGTTTGCCTCAATATTATATAAAATTGTCAATAAAGCATAAAAATATGCAATCTCACTGCGGTATTTGTTATTGATGTATAAGTGCAAGTTCTAGAGCTAATTTAAATCGTCGGCTCACTCATATATTTTAGAGAAAGTGTAGCAAATATACACTTAAAAAGGCTTGTAATTATCTCGCATTTGTGGTGAATGAAATTGTGTCTAGCTATAATGTCAATCCAAGTGGATTTGCCTTAATAACTTGTGAAAACATATAATTTTTTTAAGTTTTTAGTAGGGAGCAATGGTTTAGTCATATAATCGGTTTTGTGAAATAAATATTTTTACTATTTGACTCCCCCCCCCCCTCATACTCAAGTTGAACATTACCCTCAATGTTTATAACTGGATACAAAAATAGGAAAAATATTAGTAGAAAAAGAGAGTAACTTCACAGGCCATATGAGAAAGCATGAAGAGTTGTGCTTCCGAAATGCGGTCTTCATAATAATCTGCAAAAAAAAAATAAAAACAAACACACAAAAATGGAAAATATTTTTGGGTTTTTAGGTTATATATATATATATATATATATATATATATATATATATATATATATATATATATATATATATATATATATATATATATATATATATAGTGAGACTTTCTTACGAGAACCATTTTATCTGCGAGAACTGAGAGAACCACAAAAAACATACATGCACGCCTTTTAAAATAAAATAAAAATACATGCAAATCATCAATAATCGTAAGTATCCACCAATATTTTTCAATATCATCAGGAACTCATCCTCTTTTTTCACAAAAACCTTACACACGGCCGCAATATTGTCGTTGCACGCCTTATAAGAACATACATGCACACCTTCGAAGAAAAAATTTGTATTTCCAATTTCTTATCAAATTATTTAGAACAACTATGTTTTTCTTAAAACATGTATGTTGTTTTTAGAACATATGTGCAAAAATACAATTATTGAAGTCGTGCATGTATGTTTTTGGTGGTTCTCTCAGTTCTCGCAGATAAAATGGTTCTCGCAAGAAAGTCCCCCTATATATATATATATATATATATATATATATATATATATATATATATATATATATATATATATGTTGGGTCACTGAATTCCCCAAACTTCCTCTAACTAGGATTTGAACATAAAATAACCTAAGTGTTTAATATTCGTAAACACTAACAAGTCACTGAGTGAACAGTAACTCAGTGAGTCATCTTCAAGATGCTTAGAACGAGCCTATGAAGAATGGTTCTCCATTCAGTGAGGCGGAACTCAGCGAGTGGCATCTAAGCCAAGAAGAAGGTGATGGGTTCAATGAGGATGACAATAACTCACTGAACCCCCAGGACTCCTCAACAACTATTGAAGTACTGAAGACTGAAGACCTAAAGACTGAAGAATGGGCGGGACAAGGCGGGAAAAGTTTGAGGTATCCTTACTTAGGCATTTATCGAAAGAATTTCCAAAGACTCAAAAATCATCCATGAAAACTTCCACGGATTCTTCAATCATATCATGAAAAATTGCTATCATACACCTTTGAAAAGTAGCAGGTGCATTACATAAGCTAAGATAGTCAAGTAACAATGCTTATGTTTGATCTCAGTTTGATAAAGGAGCACAACTTATAAGAAAGCTATTTTCGTCAAAAGAGCAATTTCATAACTCGTAGGTTCAATTCAAGATTCATATCTACCCATTAAGTGATTTCTCTCGAAATAGTACTTCATATCAAGTCTAGATTATTATTGATTCTTCTAAGTGGATTTCTCCTTTCAAAGACTAGAAACGCAGACAAGTTCCTAGAATTGCGTTTAACAAGTTGGTTCTTTCGACCTATCCCAACATATTATATTCAACCAGTTTCAACAAATAAACATAATAAGACTAGAGATGAAATAGTTCACAATATAAACTTGAAATTGGTAGAGATCAAAACATAATCATAAGCCGCTTAATTATATTATCATATCTAAGCAATCACAAGAGGTTTAGCCTCTCATGGCTAATGAGTTCATAACAACAGAAGTGAATAAATAGTAAACAAGAGACATACAGGTTGGATTGATCAAATGATTACACAAGTGTCACAAGTAACCAAGAATTCAACACCAACAAGTATATAACACCCCCTGTTCTGATTCGTTCACCCCTGCAAATGGCTCTGGATCACGTATTACTTTAGACCTTAACTTAGTGAAATTGGTTATAGAGTGGAGAGTTCAAATGCTTGCAAATGATCTCTATTTATATGCATCCTGATAGGCGAAGTACGGCGCACTTGCTTTGTGAGTGCGGCACACTTTCTTATTTTTTTGGCGCCAAAGTTTCATTAATGCAGAGGAAGTACGGCGCACTTTATTTGTAAGACCGGCGCACTTTTATAAAATATTCTATCTTGACTTCCTTTGACCGAGAGGTAAGTGCGGCGCACATGACTGGAAAACCGGCGCACTTGGCTTGCATGAAAAGCTAATCATGAAAGACTTCTTATTTATTTACTTGAAGTGGCGAAATAGTAGGTTTTGAGATGTATCATGCTCAGATCATCCGAGAGTGAACCTGCATTCATTTTATGCTATTAAGTACCAAAAGTTCATATCAAATGATCATAAAACATATAGTATAATGCTCAAGGAATATATAATTAGAGCGTTATCATCCCCCGTTACCAATCTTTTGCAAATTTAGTCCTTAATAAGATTTTTTTTGTTACAATCGTTTTATTTCGAGTTTAGATTAAAAACAACATTCCCGCAGCAATGCGCGAGTGCCCCCGCTCGTTTGGTCTTATTATTTAAACAATGTTGAAGTGATCTTGTATTTTCTTTATCAAATAGAACATTGATATATACACTTAAAATACATGACTAAAAACGTGTCTATGATACACCTGGCCCCAGCCAATGGGCTATTTTGGTCTTAGGGTTTTACCCTACTTTGTTGTATAAATACTCTTGTAATCATTTATTATAATTAATCAATCAAAGTTTAAGATAAACAAACCTCTAGTTTTTCTCTCTATTTTCTTAAGGAGCTCGCACATGCTAAAAGTGGTGCCTTATCTCGATACAACCCCTAACCGGGTCATATCAATTGGTGCTTTAATTGAGAGCTCTCATTGAGAGGGCTTACGATTAGGGTTCCAAAAAAAAGTTACAGTTCATCGGATACTATTCATCAGGTAATGTTCATCGCGGGTACTGTTTATCGAAATTTTTTTTGAGTTATTAATCGCTTGAGTATTATTCATGGCACCAGGCGGCAGCGATCAGGACGCGAAATACACACTCTCTAAGCTCTTGCAAATGGGTACGGTGGACGAATATGAGAGTGAGTTTGTGATACTTGCAAATCGAGTAACAGGGATCTCTGAATATTTACTTACATCGTATTATATCTCTGGACTTAAACTGGATCTACAATGTTTACTCGTACGGTCAAATCCCAAAACTCTAGATGAAGCTTTTTCATTGACCCGCGTGGCAGAAACACGCTTTGCTAACCTAGATATTTGGGAATTTTTGAGGTCCAATCCTTTAACTTTGGGAGAATATTTCTTCAAAGCTCATATCACCAAGGTTCGTTTTGAGGTAATTGCAAAGGAAAAGAAAGAGCACATCATTGAAAAGAAAATAGATGTCATTCTACCATTAGAGGATGAATTTGCTTCACCTAAGGCTGAAGGGTCATTGAATGCTGATGAGTATATTGGAGTTGAAGAGGTTGTGGGTGGTAGCGAAGCACTTAAGGTTGGCGAGGATGAGTTGAATAGAGTGATATCGACACTTAAGGATGGAGGTGGTGAATTTGATAGTCGTTTGGATGAAATAAGTTTGAATTTAAGCGAGGAATTAGCAGGTGAGGGCAAGGTGATTTTTGAAGGAGTGGAGAGTGTTATGGCATGGGTAGCGGAAGATGGAAGAATGGTGTTGTGTTATGTCTAAGGCAAAGGAATGCGAAAGAAGAAAAAGGCGAAGGTTGCAATTCAAAGAAGATTATGAGATCCCGGATTACGCTAATGTGGCAGGAGGACGGACTGCCCAAATGACTCAAGAAGTCCAAACGTATGGCATGAAGATTATATCATATAATCTATCTTTATTTACGTGTCTTTGTTTAGGACTGTTTTCATGTTTATTTAGGATAGTCATTAAGAATGTTTTAAGACAACACCTTGAGGGCAAGGTGGTTTTCAAGGAGTGAGGAATGATACGCCTGGGCCCGAGCCAATGGGCTATTTAGGTCTTAGGGTTTTACCATACTTTGTCTTATAAATACTCTTGTGATCATTTATTATAATCAATCAATCAAAGTTTAAGATAAACAAATGTCTAGTTCTTCTCTCTATTTTCTTAAGGAGCTCGCACACGCTAAAAGTGATGCCTTATCCCGATACAACTCCTAACCGAGTCGTATCACTTTGATACCACTCCGCAGCCGCGCCTTCGAGGCTAAAACCCACAATTCGCAAACGTTGATCCGCGGGTATATTAAGTAAAGTCAAGTACTCTGTTTTCTTAAGGAGCTCGCACACGCTAAAAGTGATGCCTTATCCCGATACAACTCCTAACCGAGTCGTATCACTTTGATACCACTCCGCAGCCGCGCCTTCGAAGCTAAAACCCACAATTCGCAAACGTTGATCCGCGGGTATATTAAGTAAAGTCAAGTACTCTGTAATCGCAAAAAAGCCAGCTATCCGGACCATCCCCTGTAAATTTGGGAATATCCAAACGCATTGAACGAGGCAATAATGACCCCCGATCACCACCACCTCCTAGACGACTCTGAAGTAAGCCACGCATTGCTTGTAGTTCAGCACGCAAGGCATCAAATTGAAGTTGAAACGCAACAGCCTGTTGTTGTGCTAATGTTTCTGCACGATCTTGTTGATCCTTAAGCCATGCTCGCACAGTATGTTCCTCCATGTTCGACCAAATTGAACAATGAAATTAATGAAAGCAATGAAAGCACCAATGATATAACCTACTTGTATCGATAGTAGCACCATTATAGTAGGTGTGGACTCCTTAAGAAAAAAAGAGAAGAGAAGCAGATATTGATTTGACGAAACTATGACTTTTATTGACAATCTATTCAGTCTATATATAGTCGAATAATAACTTGTAACCCAAGGCAAATCCTAAACATTCTGGAACAATGATTCTTTGACACAAATAAAAAACAATGAGTTAAATATGGAGATAAATCCTAGCCCATAACAAAAGAATCTTGCTACTTCGGTGCTTTCTTGGTCTGTTTTCCACGACCCAATTTGCCTGATAAGGGCGTAACATAATTCCTCTATTAAATTCAAGGTTATAAATAGCGCGAGAGGTGGCGTGACGGCATGACTAAGCCTCGCATTTTGGCGGCCAATGTGAAGCTTTTGCGTTTTTAACGCGTGACATAAGGTGACACGAAATAAGAAAATATTTATATATTTATCTCACATTTCATATATATCGAGTTTACAAAAAGCGATATAAATGAATAAGGTTAAAAAAACTATATTTACATGTAATATATTTCCTTTTATTTTTATTTTATCTTTATCGGAGTTGAATCAAAAAAAACCTGCCACGCCTCACGTCTTAGCACGCCATATCGTGCCTTTTCCCGCCTCATCTCACGCCTTTTTCTTTTCTTCAAAGTCCGGAACTTCTACATGCATCAATTTAAGAGATTTTTTAAAACCTCCCACGCATGAAGAAGTGTAAACGGTACTCCGTTTTCAGCTTGATATTCCATAAGTGCCCTTTGGGTGTAATCCCCGTCTCCGGCTCCACTCTTCGGTGCCCTTCATATGACGTTAGCGTACACTCCAAAGAATTGAGTCACTTTAGGACGCACAATCTTTCATTTCTCTTTTACCATATCGTAGGTTCGACGACAGGTTACCTTCAATTTGCTCTCCACGTATTCTAAAACTGCAATCCAAAACCCTTTCTTCCTCATCGTGTTACCAAGGACTCTATTTTCGGATACATGAACCCAATCTTTGCACACACAACTTCTTCCTTAGTGGTCCATAGAACACACTGGAGTTCGTCCTCATTTCGAACCGTCCTATTTTGGTTTTGAGGTCTTCTTTGGGGCTGGGGCCGTGACTTCGACGGGAGAATCCTCACGAGCGGTGTTTTGCATACAGTGTGAAAATTGAAGTTCGTACATTTCTTCAAATGGAAATTTATGAACAAGAGACATAAGTTGGTTCGTATTTGGTTGCGATGACGAACCGCCAATATTAGGTTGTGATGACGAATCGCCGTGTCTTTAGGTATGGGTTAAACATCTTTTGTCGTGGGCATTGGTTAAACATGGTTTATTGTGGAGATATCATCTCAATTGCGGGGTTCCAGTTAAACATTTTTTTTTTTGTTTTCAAACAAAACTTTTGAACATTATTAAAACATTGACAAAAAGACACTCTGTCGTACTAGGTGCTGATATATTAGAAATTTGGGTGATCTGAAACATAGATTTGATCAATCAGCGGCGATGGATGACAATGATGATTCATTATTCGATGGTATGGTCCTCTTCAATCCTATTTCTTCTTCTTCAACTCAATCACCACCTGAAATACCATTACCAGTAGACAATAACAACAACAATCATAATAAACCTGATATTAATAATAACAATACAATTGAAGTACCTACTCAATCCAATGAGCCCTTAGATGAAAACTTATTCTCCGATCTAACCCTAATTATCCACCTAAACGACGACGATCCACCCCTTTCACCTACTTCCTCCACGTCATCACGCTCCACTACTATCGACTCCATTGCCACGTCATCACCTTCACAAACTCTTAACCGATCGGTTTCGTCTACTAGGAAGAAGAAGAAAGGTGGATTGAGGATAGGTTATGGCAGGACAGCTCCGTCGCATGATTCCGGTGTCGATATAGAGGAATCGCGGGCTGCATCACCGCTTTTGTCGGGTCCTGTGGCTGTTAGTGAAGAAAATCGCGGAAATGAGATTGTTTTGGTGAATAGGATTAGTAGCGAAATTGGACTAGTTACGGATGCTAGAATTAGTACTGAATCGTCTGTAACGGAAAAGCACGAAAATGAGACTGTTTCGGATGATAGGATTAGTACTGAGTCGACTTTAGTAGAAAAACGCGAAAATGATATTGTGACTGATCCTACCGTTAGTTTGGAGTTGAATGTAGCGGAAGTGGAAGAACATATTATGGTAGATGCGGTTGTTTCGAATTCGGAAGCTGAAAGTCAATATGATTTGAATGATTCGATAGAGTTGAGATACGAACAGATTAAGAAACGGATAGAGGAGAAGCTAAAGTTGGCTCAGGAAGAAGTGGCTTCTGTGTCGGTTAAGCGTAAGGAGTTTATTAAGAAGAGAAGGAAAGCGGTTGAAGAGTTGGGCGTTGTGAGTGACAAGTATAAGGAAATGGAGAAGGAGTTGGAGGAGGCGGTTGAGACTGAGGATTTTGAGACGGCGGAACGGGTTAGTGATGGCCTTGCGTCGGCCGAGAGGGACAGGGAGAGATTATTGGTTGTGGTGAGGGAAGTTGAAGCAGATTTTGATGTGGTTGAGCTTAAGATGCAGGAGGCGTTGGAGATGCAAATTGTTGCTGAAGAGGAATGTGCGGGTTTGCTAGAGAGATTTGCAGTGGTGAGTTTGCTATATTTTAAATACGTATTTGCTTCTTTACGTGCTGATTTTGATTTACCTGATATAATTGTGCACTTTTAACATTCGGGATTCATTGCTTGATCTATCAACGACTAGATAAGTGGCTGCGTAATGTTAGTAATTTCATAGCTTTTAAATTAGAAACCTGATCACAGTAGGAAAGTACTAATTTTAAAAATAATGGGGTTCATAAATATAATATTTTTATCTCTTAAATGACATTTTTAAAGTTGAACTACAGAAGTACAGAACTATAGATGCCCCCTATCGCAAAATTGGCAAGCAAAACAAGAGATTCAAATACTTGGGTGAGCATGCTGGTTTCACATGCAATATGATCGTCTTTAGGATAGGGAGATAAGTACTGTGTGTAGGATCATTACATGATAAGTATTATAGATGCGACTTTTAAAGGTATAAAACCTCAATATGTATTGTATTGAATTGTATTGTAATTGTGAATTGTATTTGAACACATAGGAGCTCCTCTATTTATACTAATGAGGCAACTATAATCCTAACCTAAACCTAATAGGTACAGCCAGGAGCGGATCTAGCTTGTAGAGAGGGTATGCACGTGCATACCCTCTCTAAACTCTTAGTAGTGTAATCTTCTTTTGATTTTTTCGGAAGTTAGAACAAAATGCACTAAAAAATCATGAGTGCACACCCTCTAAAATAATCTAAAATTATCAGTGCATACCTACAAATTCAAAAAGAAGAAAGAAAGAACAGAAAAAGAATGACGACTGGTAAGAGCAGGTTGTTGGTTGTATATTAAAGAAGAAGAAGAAGGAGGTTGAAAGGTCACGATATTATATCTTTTCTCCTAGCCCAATTTTCTTGGCCCAATTGATGTGTAAAGCTAATATTTGTCCACTCATTTCCCTTCTCTGAGCCCAACCCACTTAAACTACAAATTATGGATATTAATTTTTCATTTCACTATTATTGCCGAGTATTTAATCATTTCATCTACAATTGGATAACTAGGATATTTTCATTTCAATATTTATTTTGTCCTCTTTGTTAAATCTGCCTAAAGATTTTTATCTACATATTTCTAACGCTTGTTGTTTATAGGATTTTTAGATGCGGATTCTGTTATATTAAAAAAAGGTACCAGGTTCGCACTTGTTTAGGCTTTTCATACTTTTTATCGATGCTAATTATTGACGTATTAAGACACAACCACACAAGTATCTAACATTATATGTTATTCCAAAATATTAGTTAAAATTTATTTTTATCTTATTAGATTAAGACCAAAACGTTTAAGACCAAAACAACTAACTTTAGTTAAAACTCTTGAATCCGAAAACAAATTGAATCGTGTATAACCTAGACTTGAATAACCAAGTCAGCTATAATAAATCGAATCCGAAAATTGAAACAATCACTCCAAACTCGACCACCTAAAAAACCCGACCCGAAAAATGCAATCCGAAAAATTGAATTTATTAATAACTCTAGTAAAATAGTGCATACCATAATCCAAATTCTTGGATCCACCACTGGGTACGGCCCATAGGAATGTAAAGGAAGAAAATATAATGGCCACCTCTCTGTTTCCAATGATGTTAAGCATATTATATACTCGAAGCCTGTGTCAATTTAAGATTAGTCATTGCATTTCCATAAAAAATTAATTTCAGATTAGTCATTTGGTGCCTCTTTACAAAATACAACTTCAAGATACATGACTACAAAAAGATTGTTGCAAATCCTTAGTTCTTGTTCTCTAAATAAAATAAAATAAATAAACATAGGCCAACTTTCATTCATGGAGGGGAGATGATTAGATTTCTATCATTATGCCAAGACAAAGTTACATGAGAAAATATGCAAGGATTTTATTACGGTAATTATTGCTCTTTTGTTATTATCTTTAGTCTACATAATGTTAGTTGACATCTATCTTGGCTAACGGTTATTCTTAGATGGTGATGCTATCTTAGGTTAAACGTGTTAGCTTTGTTACATCTCTAGTAAGTTAAGTGATGTGGACTGACGGTTTTTCTCAGGATGCTGATCACGATGCAGATGCTGTCATCTCAAATGCCGAAACTAAGACATCAGAAGAAATGGAAAAGTGGTTTTCCTTATCTGAAGCCTTAGAGGTGAAGAAAATGGAAGCAGATATTGAATCACATGTTTTAGTAGGAGCACGCCAAGTGTTAGATGATTCCATTGAAGATGTAGTCAAGGATGACAAAGAAGAAAGTGGTCTCCTTCATAAGAAAAAAAATGTGTTGGCGGAGGAACTGCAGGAATTACTTGCGTTGGTGAAACAGAAAGAAGCAGAAATAGCAGAAAATGATTTAAAGATCGAAAAGGTTGAAAAAAGGATGGCTGATGCAGTCTGTACCTTCCAGAAGGCACAATCAAACATTCATTCTAAGACTGATACTCTTCAATCCAGCCTTTCCAAACTGGAATCGGAGAATGATTCTTTAACAAATAAAAAGAAGGAAATTGACGATTTTCTCCTTCAGGAAGAAGCCAGAGGTTCAAAAATCAGGGAACTTGGCCGACTTTCTGCAGATGAAGCAGGCATGTACAAAGAAGTCATGCAGATGCGTAGAAGTCTTATAGAATTCATCTCAAGATCACGGGAAGATAAAAGAAGGCTAGCTAAGACTGAGCAGAAGTTATTTGATGATGTCCAAATGCTCAAACAAGATATTTCTGCTGTTAGAGCTTCTCTTCAGGTTAGTCCAAATATCCAAACAATATTTTCAGTTTAAATCTCAAATCAGTCCAATCAAGGTTCACAATTTGCACAACCTCAGGCTTGAAAATGTATGCAC
Source organism: Artemisia argyi (assembly GCA_030686995.1). Classification (NCBI taxonomy): domain Eukaryota; kingdom Viridiplantae; phylum Streptophyta; class Magnoliopsida; order Asterales; family Asteraceae; genus Artemisia; species Artemisia argyi. Next base: position 17,845 of record JARVZY010003222.1, on the reverse strand, counting down.
CACTGGAACATTGTAATACGGGTTATAAAATGCACACAACATTTGGAAATTGGAACAATGTAATATATTTATAAAATGTGTGATGTAGGGGTGGCAAGATGGACATGTTAAGGGGTCAAAAACAGGTTTGAGTTAAAACATGTCATCTTTAGTATGGATTAGGTTGACCCACCACATATTAAATGTAATTATTTAATTTACAGAAAAATTTAGTGGCACTAAAATAAGAGTTCGGGCGACTTTCAACATGCTTAACTTAGTTTGACCCATCTGGCCCATTTCCCTTTTAGTTTAAAATATATATTCCACCCCTCTCAGATTTAAGACAACACAAATTGAGCCATTTCTATATAAATGGGTCAAATTTATCACATATAGTACTGAGTGATTGTAGATCTCACACAAGATAAAATATACTACCACAGATTATAGTTGCTTATTTAATAAAATTGTTGTTTTGCCACAATACAATACTTATAAATGTTTTGGTGATATTCCAGGATTTATCGTCAACGAAATCAGGAACCCAGCAAAAAATTGAATCTTCAAAACAGAGGCTTCTCTTCATAGAAAAAAGAGTCCCAGAAATAGAATCTGAAAAGAGGGTCGCTGCTACCGCAAGAAATTTCAAGGAAGCAGCACGAATAGCCAATGAGGCAAAGGCACTGTATGCTGAAAAGGAAACTTTGCAAATTAAAATAGATGAAGCCATGGCTGAACTCAAGAAGATAGAAGACGATATTAACCAAAACGTGGATAAATTACAAGAAAAAGAAGAAAATATGTCAGCTATGGAGAAAGAATTGGAAACAGTTAGATACCAACGGTTAATTCTTATTGCTGGTGCTGCAACAGCTGAAAGATCAGCTGCTTTACAGTTGGGTGATCATGAAGAAGCTGATATTTTACTGAAAGAAGCTCAGGCTGCAGATTCTGAAGCCAGAAAGATTCAACCAACTTCAAATGAGGAAGAGTTTGATAGTCTCCGGAAATCGTTCGTCTCTATGGAACTTGTTTCAACTTTGGATAAGAAGCAGCTGGCTGAACTGGCAGCATCTACTCAGATTACCGCACCATGATATCATCCAATAGTGGTGTATTCATGGTTTTCAATCAGGGTATGTAATGTTATACAAAGTTTACAAAAGATGTTTTAGGGTATACATGTGCATCCTAAACTCCTCCTAGATCCGCCCGTGGTAATTAATACCAAAGCACATACTGTTTTTTGTCGATTTTGGCTAGAAGAGAATTTCACGTATGTGGTAAATTAGTTGAATGGCAAATTTGACCACAAGAAAGTCTTTGATGTTAAAATGTTCGGGCTCTGCTCCAAGGATATCTATGATGGTGGGCTTTACATATTCTTTCCATTTTATTGTCATCTGCCCGCGTTTTTGTTGGGATTTTGATTGATTTTACTGAACCTGTCTGTTTGTTGTTTTTATACAGTGTTGTATAAACAATTGAACTTGATGTCATTTTCTATCATTTTGTACTTTCAATGTTGTGGAGGGAATTCACCTACTTCAGATCTTTCATGTGATTTGCGACTGTCAACTGTTTGAAGGCGTTGTCAGGTCATATAATACCGGGCAATTGGACATTGTTTACTCTTCTGCAAGAAACTTGGTCAACTTGCAGGGAGGACTATAGTAGGATTACAAACAGCTCTAGCTTTTATCAAGTTAACTCAAGTTCGGTTAAGCCGCCTTCTATTGAGTTCGAGCAATGAAGCACATACATATAAGATTTTGAGTTGATTGCTAAAGACTGTTTAAGATGTGCAATTATATGTGGTTTGGTGACTTGGTATGTCGTATTTTTATGTGATTGCATGTGCAAGAAAATTCTAGGACGCGTCGAATATGTAACGGTCTGTGCCTTTGGTACAAAGTTTAAGATTTCGCCCTGAGAGTAAAAATGCCAAAGATATTGAAAATTGTTTCATTGCAAAGTGCATTTAGACCTTTTGTTAAGCTTGACAGAAACAAGTAGTGAATAACGTATCCAAAAACATCAGCCTAGTTGCGTCCAGTTTCAAAAAAGAATTGGTTGGTCACAAACCATTGAATAGCATTCAAACACGATTTTCTAATTTAAATTTAAATAATAATAATAAGGGCTAATTACTTAAAAATGTATCAAACTTGACACTTTTTACCATTGTATGTAGCTATTTTTTTCCCCCTAATGTGTGACTAAACTTTCAAATTTGATACATTGTGTGTATCTTGTAACCATTTTACCCTTACATTTTCAAAATTTCGAAGGGTAAAATGGTCATTTTATAAGGCTAAATAGTCACAAAAATACACACAATGTACCAAATTCGAAAGTTTAGTCACACATCAGGAAAAAAAAAAGATGGCTACATACAATGGTAAAAAGTGTCAAGTTTGATGCATTTTTAAGTAATTTGCCCTAATAATAATGGACAAGGAATCCAACTTCTTTCTATAGATAAGACAAGTCTGTAACTTCAATAATAATAATAATAATAATAATAATAATAATAATAAACCAGGATGACTACTGCAGTCTTGGCATGGTTTGGTAGGACCAGATTTTTTGGACACTTGCAGTGGCATACTGATACAAGCTGAATTAAGAAGTCAACATAAGTCAAAGATAGAAAGTCAAAGGCCAAAAGTCAAATAATGGTTTGGGCGCCAAAGTCAGTTACAGCCTAACAAGCCTTCTAGTTAAATACTTCAAATTGTAATCATTTTTAGTAATCAATTTCTGTTGTAAAAACACATCTCTCTCAAATTCATTGTAACAAATTCATAACAATCACAATAACAAATCATTGCGAATTCTGTTTCTAAGTTCTTGAATTCCTAGTGATATTGTTGCAATTGATCACATATTTTCCATTTCTTAATTGATTTCAAGATATGTATGTTTCAATTGGTATCAAGAGCCTTTTCTCTGGCACCATATCAAGAATATTACACTGATATTCTTGATTCTCCGGTTGTCTTCTTCGGTCAAATTCTGGCCACAAAACAGAGATTTTTCGGTATAGAAATCAGTCACCACTGATTTCACTTGCTCTATTACATTAGATCAGTGCCAAACATCGGTACGATCACGAGGCTAGCCCGATAGTGGTTAAATTCTCTAGCTTCGAACAATGCTTATCAGAAGCATTTGGTTTGGGTGATCAAGAGCAAGTTCAGTAGTTGTTATCCATTGTTGATGAGTAATAACAATAGTGTTGGGATGGTGAACACAAGAGCCACAATTGGTAATCAAGAAGTTACCATGGATTCTGTTCAAGATTCTTTAACAAGAATGATGGAAATGCTTAACAATGTAACCAATAAACTAACTGATCATGATTGACAATTCACAGCTTTTCAGAATGAATTGGCTAGTATTAGGAGTGGAGAGGGTCCTAGTAACCGTATTAATGGTATTCCAATAGTTACTAGGAAACATGAAACACAAAATAGACAGTTTGGGAGAATGTCCAAAATGGAGTTTCCAAGATTCAATGGTGATGATGTTAAGAATCTGAACCTGTGTCCTTAGATAATGGTCCACACATCTCACTAAATGCATTGTCTGGTGTTAATTCTTATCAAACTATGAGGGTGAAGGGTCAAGTGGGAAAACAGACTTTGCATATTTTGGTAGATTGTGGAAGTACTCATAATTTCTTAGATGTTCAAACTGCTAAGAATTTGGGTTGCACTTTGCAAAGAACTTCACCATTGCAAGTGTCTGTGTCAAATGGTCAAAATATGTTGAGTAACTATGAGTGCAAAGGTTTTCAATGGAGTTTGCAGGGTGAGAAATTCACTAGTGATGTGATGTTATTACCACTAGGTGGATGTGAAATGGTATCAGGTATCCAATGGTTAGCTACTTTGGGTGAAATGATGTGTAACTTTGGAAACTTGACTATGAAGTTTATGCATAATGGTAGAAAGTTGGTGTTAAGAGGAACTAAAAATTCGGTTGTACAATGGATGCAAGGTAAAGCTGTGATTAAGGAAGGAGTTATCAAACAGGCTGAGTTGTGTTCAATGGCTTTGTGTGTGTATCCTATGAGTATGTGGCAAATGGAGGAAACAAAAGTGGTCAATCTTGCAATTGAGAAAGTGTTGAATAGGTTTGAAAAGGTATTTGAGATGCCTACTGAGTTGCCACCTCATAGAAGCCATGATCACCAAATACCTCTTATACCAAGCACTCCTCCAATCAATGTAAGACCATATAGACACCCTCCAAATCAGAAGGATGCAATTGAAGCAATGGTGAAAGAACTGTTAGAATCAGGAGTGATCAGGCCAAGTCAAAGCTCATTTTCATCACCTATAGTAATGGTCAAGAAAAAGGATGGTTCATGGAGAATGTGTGTGGGCTATAGAGAGTTGAATAAGCATACAATTAAAGATAAGTTCCCTATTCCAGTGATAGAGGAGCTAATTGATGAGTTAAATGGTTCTGTGGTGTTTACTAAGTTGGATCTAAGGTCTGGTTATCACCAAATAAGAATAAAGGACAGTGACATCTGCAAGACAACTTTTAGAACTCATGAAGGACACTATGAGTTTCTAGTTATTCCTTTTGGTCTCACAAATGCTCCATCAACATTTCAGTCATTGATGAATACTGTGTTCAAGCCTTTTTCAAGGAAGTTTGTACTAGTATTTTTTGATGATATCTTGGTATACAGCAGATTTATGGAAGAACATTGTGGTCATTTACAACAAGTGCTACAAGTGATGCATGACAATATCCTATTTGCCAAGAAAAGTAAGCGTTCTTTTGCTATTTCACATGTTGAGTATTTAGGCCATCTTTTATCTGCAAAAGGGGTGGCCATAGATCCTGCCAAAGTTGAAGCTATGCAGAAATGGCCCATTCCTAAGAACATTAAGCAACTATGAGGCTTTCATGGGTTAACTGGATATTACAGAAGATTCATTAAGAACTATGCACTCATTAGTCAACCATTAACAGCTTTACTCAGAAAAATGCTTTTAAATGGTCTCATGAGGCAGAAGTAGCTTTCAATCAACTTAAAATGGCTATGGTTGAAGCACCAGTGTTGGGGATACCAAATTTTGAACAAGAGTTTGTGTTAGAAACAGATGCTTCTGGTACAGGCATTGGAGCAGTGTTGTGTGAAGGTGGTCATCCTTTAGCCTATTTGAGCAAAACATTAGCAGTCAAGCATCAATCTTTGTCTACTTATGAAAAAGAGTTTCTAGCAGTGGTAGCAGCTTTGGAAAAGTGGAAAGGTTACTTAATGGACATGCATTTCAAAATTAAAACAGACCATTTTAGTTTGAAGTACCTATTGGGTCATAAGTTGACTACTCCTTTTCAAAGAAATGGCTTCCTAAACTCTTAGGTTTTGACTATGAAATTGTGTATAAGAAAGGTAGTGAAAATGTGGTTGCTGATGCATTGTCCAGGACTGATCATGGGAGCACTTTGTTACAATTGGCAGTCGCAACTGTAGCAAGTGATGTTTGGGACAAGATTAAAGATAGTTACATAGATGCTCAACAGTTGATACAATCATTGATTAATAAAACATACAAAGGTACTAAATACACTTGGGGAGATGGTGTTTTGAGAAGAAAAGGAAAGGCTGTGGTGGGAGCTAGTGTTGAGCTAAGGAAACAGTTAATTGAGCACTTTCATGGTGACAGCAGTGGGTGGACATTCTGGAGTACATGTAACTACCAAGAAGTTGGGAGCAGTGTTCTATTGGAAAGGATTAAAGAAGATGGTGAAGCAATGGGTTAGAGATTGTGATGTGTGTCAAAGACAGAAACCAGATCTTAGTGCATATCCTGGTTTGATCCAACCATTGCCAATTCCTGAGAAAATATGGACTAAAGTGTCTATGGATTTCATTGAAAAACTTCTAATTCCCATGGAAAGTCAGTGATTATGGTGGTAGTTGATAGATTGAGCAAGTATGCTCATTTCATGGCACTTTCTCACCCATTCAATGCTAGTCAAGTGGCACAAGTCTTTCTGGATGGAGTATACAGGCTACATGGTCTTCCACAAGCCATTGTCAGTGATAGAGACAAGATTTTTCTCATCAACTTTTGGAAGTCATTGTTCTCAGAATTGAAAGTTAAACTAAAAATGTCCACTGCTTATCATCCTCAAACTGATGGCCAAACTGAGGTGGTAAACAGATGCCTTGGGTGCTACTTAAGATGCATGTGTGGAGAGAAGCCAAAGGAGTGGGTCAAATGGTTACCACTAGCTGAATTTTGGTACAACACCAATTTCCACACTGCTATTCAAACAACACCCTATGAAGTGGTATACCGCCAAACACCCCCAATCCATATACCCTATGTGCCTGGTGAGAGTAGGGTTGAAAGTGTGGATAGAACTCTCCAATCAAGGGAAGAAGCTATTCAAATGTAAAAGTTTCATCTTAGAATATCTCAGGATAGGATGCAAAACCAGGCTAACAAACATAGAACTAAGAGGCAATTTGATGTTGGTACATGGGTCTATTTGAAGCTCCAACCACATATGCAGGTAACTGTGAGACAGGGACAGCAACACAAGTTATCATCAAAGTTTTATGGTCCATTCATGATTGAGGAAAGAATTGGTGAAGTGGCCTACAAACTGAAGTTACCCAATCACAGTCAAATTCACCCAGTTTTTCACATCTCTCAGTTAAAGAAATGTCATGGAATTAACCAACAAATGGGAGATTTGCCTCAATTGAGAGAAGATGGGTTACTGGATTACAAGCCACAAGCAATATTGGAAAGAAGGTTTGGGCAAATGTAACAATAGGCCAGTGATGTATGTGCTCATACAGTGGACTAATAAGCCAATTGAAGAAGCTACTTGGGAGATTTATGGTGATTTACTTGAAAGGTTTCCTGAATTTGACTATACTCTTTGAGGTCAAGAAGTTTTCCAAGGGAGATGGAGTTGATACAAGCTGAATTAAGAAGTCAACATAAGTCAAAGATAGAAAGTCAAAGGCCAAAAGTCAAATAATGGTTTGGGCACCAAAGTCAGCCTAACAAGCCTTCTAGTTAAATACTTCACATTGTAATCATTTTTAGTAATCAATTTCTGTTGTAAAAACACGTTTCTTTCTCAAGTTCATTGTAACAAATTCATAACAATCACAATAACAAATCATTGCGAATTCTGTTTCTAAGTTCTTGAATTCCTAGTGATATTGTTGCAATTGATCACATATTTTCCATTTCTTAATTGATTTCAAGATATGTATGTTTCACATACCTAATTACAAAAATAGTCAGTAAAAATATCACAGCTACAAGTATTACAAAGAGTAGAAGTAATTGACAAACCCAATTAACCAATCAATAATAAATAAATCTATGAATTAACACAAGTATTTCTATAATTGCAATAAGCAAACTGAGCTTGAGCTACATAAAAACTATAGATGCCAATTCCTCACCTTTAACATCTAATCTTTCAATGCACATTAAAAGAAGGGAATATGGGTAATAACAAACATAAAAACACATTGAATGAACAAACAAAATATGATGTCTAAACGCAAACTCTTAAATCTTTACTACTTTGATTCACCAAGCTCGTAATCCTTGATAGGGCCTTTCTCTAGTCCATCCTTCAATGAATTTAGCTCTTCTTCGGTCAAACTGAGTTTAGAATAGGCTGTGCTTTTGGTAGCCGCCTTTTCAACTTCCACCGCCCAACTATAAATTACCATGCCAGCAACTGCCACAAGCATTCCCAGAATGTTCTTGAAAGTCAACTCAGAGTCAAACAAGAGCCATCCTAAAGTCAACACACATACGGTTTTCATGTGACCCAGGACCTGGAATGAAACTGCTGAAAATCTTCCAATGCAGAGGTACTGACTAATGTTGCAGAAAACCGCCAATGAGCATGAAATCAATATGAAAATCTGCAGTTGGTAAGATTGAAATTAGATTTTATGGTTCATTAGAATATTTGAATGAAACAAAAATGACAAAAGAGGGAAGTTTGCTTACAATTGCACCAGAAGATATGGTCTTCATGTAGGTTGAAATGAGTCTTCCACTTAGATAATAGTCGATGAAAGGACCGAAAACTAGAAGGGAGACAGCCTGAATTGGAGCTGTTTTACTCAACAATTCAAAAGCTCCAACATTGTACTTCTTCTGCAACGACCCTATAGACTGCATGATGAATCAAAATCTGTATTAGAAATTTGTATCATGACATTTGAAAAAGGTTTGATAATCTGTATCTATTTACCTGTACATGTAATATCAACTAATAAGAACACAAAATAAATAGGATCTACAGGAAGAGGCATCAGATACATGGTATCCTAATACAATAGGAATACGGATGGTATCCTTGGCAGTTAGCATTATATTGCTGGATATAACAACAGAGGTGGATTAGAAGCAAATTAAGGGTATCCTAATGTAACATAGAATGCAGTGAGAAATTAATTGAACAGTCCAAGATTGGTTATAGACTTATAGCTGTTAGGAGGGGAATGACTTTATGTTCAGAATTTTATTATGCTTGTTTTACTCAAGATCAATGGCCATACTATATATTCAGGGTTATTTCCAGCTAACAGGACATTTTTCAGAACCTGAGCTTCTGCATGACTAGATTCCGCAAGAGTAAATTTAGATGTCAGTGGAAGTATATCCACAATATCCTGGCACAGGATGGTGTGAGTTCCTTGATAGTACACAGACTTGCCAGATTTATATGGGATCAATTAATGTTCAGATCTGCAATTAATGATCTGATCTAATCAAAACTGACCTGACCCATGACCAAACTTGGATGGGATCAATGAACAATCAGATCTGTAATTAATGATCTAATCTAATTGGTACTACCCTGACCCATGACCAAGCTAAGTGTATCTGATCAATTAACTAATAGACAACCCAACAGAATAAAATGGATGAATAGTAGCCTGCATTGATCATTTACTTTTTGAATTTGCTTTAAGCATTCAACCCTTCACCATATCCCTTTATCCCCACTCTCGAACCGGCACGCTTCCAAGTCCCTCCCCCTCATAACCACTTAGATGATAGCCATTTAAAAGTGAGTTGTATTATAATAAAATCATATCACCACTTTAGTTTTAAAAACCTGGTTGTGCTAAAAGTGGCCATGCTTTACCAAAACAGTCTAATATTTGAACTTTGAAGACAGGAAAACTTTTGCTTGTTATTATAACAAGTCACTTTTTGAAATGCATTCACATATAATTGCAAGTGCAACAAGGTCAATAAGTTGGTACCCTTATTTTACTTGTGATCTAACAAAAAGCGAAGTTGGTACCCCATTTTTACTTGAGATCTAAGAAAAAAAAGCGAAACAGTTATGTTCCCAACCTATGCTCAATTAGATGTCAGACACAAATTGTGAAATGACAAGAGTTTGTAAATACAATTTCATGGAGACCAATAAGACTAGTTACACATTGACATCTCCCAATATCAAAGTATCAAACATTTCAGTAACGTATAAAACCAATCTTGTTGATACCAACTTAACAAGAGAAAAAATGTACTTGTATTTCGGTAGCAGACATCTTGATGAACCAATTTGATAGGCCACGAACTGGTCCTATATGAAGCAAGTTGAGTACATCTAATGTAAAATTTCTTGTTTATATTATAGCGTTTTCTAATAAGGCCATTTGACTTCCCTCAACGCTAATAGTTCACGCTCATTACAGATCTAGATTCTAGATGCACATAACGGACCATTACCAACATAAGAACATTTGCAGTCTCGTAATTTTACATAGGTACCTATAATTAATACTAAGAAACGAGAGATCAAATATGCATTTACTTACAATTTGTTGCAATGATGTTGCCAACACTGCTACACATGCACAAATAAATCCTTTGGCATTAACTTTGACATCAGTCACGGTGCAAACACCAACGCCTATAACAACAACCACTACAGCAACTTTGACTTCCTTTGAGTAACGCTTGCTGTGAAGAATCCACTCCATCACACAAACCACCGGAATCATGCTGAGTTTGGATATCTACACCAGAGAATAAACAACCATCGTTAACTATTTATTTATCCCTAAAAATCCGATAATTCACACAATCAATTCCAAAACACAAATCTGAGCACCACAACAGTCAAGAATTTAGTTTACATTATGGATCTGTAAAATCGTCATGACAGTAAAACGTTAAAAAAAGAAATTTGAGAGATACATACCTGATAGAATCCAACTGAGTTCAACATAAGACTGAGATTCATCCCCGTGATCGACATATTAGCAACAATTGAAAACCAAAGTAGCTCCCACAAGGGAACATGCTTTGACGCCGTATATCCAGAAGAATTGGAAATAAACCCAACCAACGCCGTCACCGCGAAATGAAATCCCGTCAACGTTGTAGCTGTAAAACACAAATCCAATCAGCAAAACATATCACATCTCCCTTAACAAAACCATTCAATAACCACACACTCTCAGTACCACTATTCAACACCTCACACGCCAATGACCAGATCTACGATGTTATTAACTGCTTTACAAAGGGGGTGTTTGGATTAGCTCATTTCACCAATTATTATTAATACTGAATCTGAAAAAGCTAATAAGCTAAATTTTAAGTCCAAAAAATCAACTGCACCCTAAAAAGTTAGCATAACAGCTATTCTAAATTCAGATTAACCCATAAGCCAAGAAATGAGCTAATCCAAACACCTCCCCCCCTTAATTATTAAACAAAATTTCACATAACTAGTGCAAGCACATCATCAAAGATGTCTAAATCAGTCACAGAAAGCGTTTATGCTCATAAACTAAATACTGACTTGATTAACTGATGTATTTAATCAGCTGAATTTGAAACAATTCTGGCACATTTAATAAGTTAACCCCAAAAGACAATTCAGATCTCTAATAAACTAATACTATTTCATAGATCTAGATAGACAATTAATGATTGAAGTTGAAAAAGAAAGAAACCAAAAGTGAAAGAGTATCCATTAGCGGACATCAACTGTTTATTAGCCATGATAATCCCAACAGAGCTTATCACATTCATCGCCCATGCTCCTACGTCCGACACCGGAGAGGCTTTCTTCTCAGACTCCATTTTCGATCTTCTAAATTTACTCGATTTATTTTATTTTATTTGTTTAAATGGGGTTCGAGTAAATCTGAAGATCGATGATAGCTATGAAATTGAAATTGAAGATCTAGGGCTTATATATAATAGTGATGATGAGTTGTTTAAATTAATTGTTGGATGGAGACAAGATCCATTTGGGTTTGGGGAATAATAGAACTAGTAGTATCTATCAATTGGTCTTTTTCTCCTTTCTTTCTTTCTTTCTTTTTTATTATTATTCTTTTACCATTTTTCACTCTACTTTGCCTTTTACTTTTCCTTTGCTTTTATTTAGCCTAATACTAGTCATCTTTATTAGTCACAAGACATCACATTCATCCGTAAACACATTTAAATTGGAAAACTTTATTTGCCAACATCTGCTCAAACATTAATCAAAACACATTATGTTTTCGCCCTGTGCCGTCCTGAAAACATGAGACCCACACATATCGTAAGTGGCGTTTTCGTGTTTGGCGTCGTCCCCACCAGCCCAAATAGTCCGGTAATTATTCTTCTTTTAAAAATTTCTTTTTCATTTTTGTAAAAGTTACTTAACAAAAAAAAAAAAAAAAAAAAAAAAGGAATGTCGGGGTTGTTTTATAGCCGTTTTTTGTTTCATAAAACCTCATTTTTTTCCCAAATTTTTACCCTTTAAAAATCCTATAAATACTCCATTAATCTTTTAATTTTTACACACACTTCTACATACTCTTCTCAACGATCCCAACGACCTTGATCTTTACGATCTTTACTCTCAAGATGATGCGGAACGGTGTTCTCAATATTTTCAATATTATCAACAATTTTAAGCTTTGGCTAATCAAGAAGCCAAGACCTCGATTCCCCTTACTAGGGAATACATACCACATGGACGAGAGGTTGCGGAACAACGACTATTCGAAGATTATTTTGGAGACGAAAATAATCCAACTAAATACAGAGAGGGGAATTTTAGGCGAATGTATCGTATGAGTAAAAAACTTTTAAAACAAATAGTTAATGATATTACCGATTACAATGTTGACCCTCTTCCCCAATACTTTCATTTTTTAAACAATGACTGGATGCTTTTGGTTGTTTAAGTCCTATCATAAAAGTCGGTCATACCTCAATTGACATATGACACATCACCCGATGCATTTGACGAGTACTTGTAAATTGGTGAATGTTGTTTGCCTGAGTGTTTACACAATTTCACTAAATGCATCTATACTTTATACTTAGAAGAGTTTTTAAGAAACCGAGTTAAATGATATCTAACATATATATGCATTGCACGAAGAAAAACATTGACTCCCGGGAATACTCGGGAGCATCGATTGTATGCATTGGGAATGGTCAAATCGTCCGAAGGCCTTACATTGGGCAATTCAAAAGGCGTGATCATAAATACCCGACTCTAATGCTTGAAGCCGTTGTGTCATATGATTTGTGGATTTGTCATGCATATTTTGGTGTTCCGAAGGAAAATAACGACCTCAATATTCTATGGTTCACCGTTATTTGATGATCTTCTTACCGATTTAGCTCTGGAAGCTCCATTTGTAGTAAATGGAAAAACATACGCAAAAAGTTACTATTTAGCAAATGAAATTTATCCTTAACCGCCCGTCAAATTGTTTTCTATTGCAAGGGATGAAAAAACAATGAAGTTTAAAAGAGTTCAAGAAAGTTCAAAAAAAGATATCGAACAAGCTTTCGGAGTCCTACAAGGTTGTTGGGGAAATTATACAACAACCATCACATGCTTACCAAGTTAACACACTACGAAGAATCATGTATTGTTGTATATTGAAATATCAAGATTTCACAATTAGTGAATTTAACGAATTGTACCTTTCTCCAACGTACTTGGATCGAACGATGCGAGATAGAACGAAGGAAAAACAAAGAACTTCGGGATAGGAGAGTGCAGGACGACCTTTGACACGATATCGTAGAGCATTTATGAAACCTTAATCACTAAATTGTATTTTTTTTAATATCTTTATTTTCTTAATGTATCGTTTATTATTTTAATTTTTTGGTACTTTTTTATATATATATATATTTTTTATCAATGGGTTTTAGTTTTAGTTTAGTATGTTATAGGAGTGAGGGGTATTTTGTGTGGTGTGATAGATTTGGTGTTATAAGAAAAAGTGCTGAGGTGATAGCACTTTACTCACATGTAACCTCCCATAATTTTTCCTCTTGAATAGTAAATGCAAACTCATGATTTACGAATCATTACGATAAATAAAAACCGTTTTTACCGTTAACAAAAAAAAAAATTTGTTTGTTAGTCGAGATACATTTTTATAATCACAACGTCGTTTGTGATCACCGTTTACCTTGAAACGCGCTTACACACGAACCTAGATAATCTAAGTATCGCGGAATAATTTTTATATTTAACGTTTATTAAATAACGTAATAATTATATACTTATATATATATATATATATATATATATATATATATATATATATATATATATATATATATATATATATATATATATATATATATATATATATATATATATATAATCCGATAATTAACCAAATACGTCCTAATAAATTCTCAAGCTCACGAAAATTTCCACGAACACTCCGTAACTACTCCTAACTCTGACACGACTTTCGAGACAAACCTATTGGGCCTGTAAATCTCATTGGGCCTCGGCCCAATGATGTTTCACACAGCACAGCCAAACGGACCCTTTAATTTGTTTTTCTTTTCTTCCTTGGGCCTGGTCCACGCCACAAGCCCAAAACCAAACTCAAGCCCAAAATTCATATTATTTATTTTCGAAACATACCTCCTACTCGTTTACTTTGCCTCGTGTACTCGCAATTTTTACAAACGACTCATATATATCTTTACACCTCTCGTTAACCCTCCTAGCCAAGAATCATTTGTGATAAAGTGTTTTCCCTATCGTGTACATTTAACCCATGAAAATCAACCAAAGCTCAGCCCCATTTTTACAATACCCACAAGAACCAAAAACTTATTTTGAGTCTACCACACCTCGTACCAGCCTAAACTTGGTGCCAAAGTCTCTCAAAACCTTCTAAGCTCGTTTTTGTTATGTTTTGACCATCCACAAACCCACAAACGAGTCACAAGTCACAACAAGCAACAATGATGATTTCTTGTTGTTTTTCCCTCGTATACTATACCACAAGGACTATACGTGTAATCCTTTCCACATACTACTCGTTTTGACTCAAGTGGCAGCCATGAGAACTGATACAAAGGTCAAGCATCGTTTAAAAGGAATTGACCTCCTTTAAAACTATTAATCCCAACCTCCTTTCATTGTTTCTTTGTTGTTTCTTCTCGGCACACACTCCACAAGGACGAAACCTTCACCAACTCCACTATTTGCATGAGTATCCTCACATCCCCCTTGTTGACCATGTATTTCCATGTCCAAACGCAAACCATGCAAGCTTGTTGTTTTCTCCTTGCTCGTATACCCACAAGGACGATTCATGAACCACTCATCATCATTACCTCACTATTTGATGCTCCTATTCCTCGTACTCTATCCCTTGGTCACCACGTACACATTTCCCACGTTCCCTAAACCTTTTGGATATATATACATGCGTACATGCATGTATAAGAGCCATGCACGCCTCCTAAAGCACACCTCCACTCACAAAGTCACTTCTAAGTTCTTTTGGTGAACGTTTTACTTTGGTTAAGCCTTGGAAGTCTCGTACCAAGTAAATAATACATTTTGGTGGCTTGTGTGAATGTAGGAGTCAAGCTCAAGCTTTCTTTGTTCATTTCTAACCTCCACGAATCGTTTTCTACTCCACCATACTTGGTGAGGTGAGCAAACTAATCCTACTTCATTTTCTATACACGTATTAACTTGAATTACTACACATTTACTTTTCGTATTTCTTTCGTTATTTTTAGTTATAACGTATATACATTATTTGCTAAAATATAAGTTCAACACAATATAAAACAAGTTTAGTAAGGTACATTTCGTTTATAACCACGTTACACTTATAAGCACTTTATATAACACATTTCTAAGTTACCTTGACCTATACGTATAAACCTTTAAAACACTTAGAATGTATTTTGACAAAAACTGTTTTTGGCTTGGTTAATGTCGAGTCACTTTGATCACGTAAATCCTAAACTAGACACACGACATAGTATTTTTAAGGCTCGAACTATTAGTTCACATGGTAAACTAACAATACATGTAAATAACTCACTCACACAAACCCTTTTTATCCCTCGTTAAACCCTATAGCTAGTCACGTTTTTATAAAACTTAAAACTTACGTATGGGCTTATAAGCCCAATAAGCCGAAAATAAGCTTATGAGATAAACTGACCCTATAAACTGTTTTCTAAACTTTTTAGAGTCCAAATACAAGCCCAAAGCTAAGCCCAAATGTTTTCCTAGTCCATTGGATTGAAAAACCTTAACTGGCCTTAGATTAAGCTCGTTAAAGACCCATTAAGTGTAAAATAAGCTCTTTGGTCAAATAAGCTGTTTTTCCAACACAAATAAGCTGTTTCAAACTTATTTAGAAAATAAACATGTTAAGTTTTGAAGTTGGTGAGTTTTGGACTAAATTTGCAAAAGTTTTGAAGTCGAGGGACTAAAACTGTCAAAATAGAAATTTATGGTGAAAACTGTCATTTTGACATTTTTGTGATGAAAACTGTAAATCTAGAAAGTTTTGGGTATAAAATGTAAATATAAAATAGTTTGGATTAGAAATGAAATTATAAATCGTTTTGGACTAACGGTGTAAAGTTATGCCGTTAGGGGGTTAAAGTGTAAACTTTACAAAAATTAGAGGTTTTAATAAAATATAAATATTATAATTTATATTTTGTATACATAAGTATTTTAAATAAAACCGATTCGATCAAGCACTTTTTGTTAGCTAAATATAACATATATAGTTTATATATCTATAACGTAATAACGATATTAATAAATATAAAACTTTTAACAATTAACACATTCTCTCAAACCTATTTCACTTTTCGACACCTATCTACCGTTGAATCGATCACACCGATCTCGTTCTCTTTCGTAAAACCTCTACACTACGTCAACAAGAACATGCTCACAAGTTATATTTTGAAATATAACTTTTGTTCTTGAACTTTAGGCATTTAAACACGCACGTTTAAATTGCTACGAGTCAACTAACAATAATAAATAACTTTCGCGATAAACTGAACTTAGACTATCAAACTCTAAAAACTTGCCATATATTTTACTTAAGTTGTGTGTTGAAGCCGTTTCCATCTATCGTTTGAATAACGATACTAGTACTGCCGAGCTATCCAGGTGTGTGTTCATAGCCCACTCTTTAAACTTTTAAACTCTTTTGTGGGGAGATACATGCTTCAAACCCGAACACAAGCTTTTTAGTATGCTATGCCGGATGTTTTTATTGCTTAAGTAGCTATTGCCAAAAGCCCCTCAATCATGAACCTTAATCACTTGCGAGTGAACGTGAATATTTGGGAATAGATCTATTTGGGACTGCCAATCCCCGTTTAGTTTAGCTAGGATGAGCGACTAGGGGCACAATATTTAACAACTCATAGGTTACTAGCAAAGACCTATCCTGAGGGCACCCCTATTATATTTGTTTACATCACACATTGATGCCTGTCTAATCGTTGCGTGTCATGAGCTTAATGCAATAACAAACTTGATTTTAAACTTGTTAATTGGTTATCGATACAATTAACACCCCTACTTGTGTTCAAACTTTAAACTTAAACTTATGGACATCACTCAACTTTTGTTGACTTTTAGCATGTTCTCTCAGGTAATTAAGGCATGGATGATCAAGGCACGGAGAAGGGCATTAACCCGGGCATGGGTTTTCTAAAATAAACGTTTTCTCTATCATTCTACTAAATAAAACATATTTGCGAAGATATGACTTGTCTTTCTAAAACTATTTCTGTACTCAAATATTTTAAATGAATGATAAAATGTGTTTTCAAAACGTTTACTATGATTGGGACAAAGATCCACTACGTAATACCCCGTTAAGTCTTCCGTTGTCGTTAATCGATTTTAGGGGGTGTTACATCACAGCATCACACGACGACACCAATGAGTACCTTATGCTCTAAGAGTTATGAGTGGATTACAAGAAGATCAAATAAGAAAATTGAGATGGATTGGTAATTATGGCTAGTTGACCCTTTGAGATGTCGTATTACAAAAAGTGTTGTGGTGTTTTTTTTCTTTAAATGTCTTACTGGGCTCTTAATGGACCAACAATCTGATTCGGTCAGAGCTTTTGAGTAAAAAGCGTGTTTGTCACTGTTCAGACACGCTTAGATGAGAAAACATCTAGTTGGTCCAGATTTGTAAAGGCATCTTATTGCCTCTTATTGATAATAAAAAAACCCCACCCACTATATCTCTTATCTTCTTCACACCAACTCTACCTTTAACTCAAAATCGTGCCACCTTCACTTCAATTCCAGACATCAAGTCAACGTCAGCCACCATGTCGTCGTCGACCACCATGTTGGCCTACTGTTGTAGCCCCACTAAAGATTTGGGTATAGGGATTGAAGGTGGGAATACATCTTCAATGGTGATAATCAAAACTGGGTAATCTTTTGTAGTTACATTGATAAGGATTTATTTGATACTTTTTAAGGGGTCATTTAAGCCTAAAGTCGTGATTATATGATCAAATATTGCC
>JARVZY010003221.1:0-29927 GCA_030686995.1 Artemisia argyi | reverse complement strand
TGTTCGGAATGACACTTGTCTCCTTCCTTATACCTGGAAGTCGCAGATGTTTGTGTCTGTTTCTTTGGTGTGTTAATGGACGGGTTTCATGACGAGCCTTAATGTATTCAGGCCGAGATATACCTATACATTATTAGAGTATATACCTAACACTTCTATTTTTTGAATGAATAGACTAATGAACCTTCACAAAACATAAATGAACGAACAACACTTTTGTTCTTGTTCAATGAACGTAAAATCCTGTTCATGTTAGTTTATTTGGCTGCAAGATTCGCATCAGCTTCGAATTAAATTTCCTTTACTTAGGTTTGAAGTGAGTTAGTTACGTTTCTTGGATGAAGGGAGTATACATTTTTTGTGAATTTTATCAAATGATTTTGTAGATTGATGAAATTCAAGTGAGGTGTTTGGTTAGATGTATTCTAAGGTTTTGATGTTTGTTAGCCGTTTACTTTTTTAATATATTGAGGTGATTTGTAGTTTTAAGACACTGAGATGGGGAAAGAATGATAACTGCTTTTTACTAATGTCTGGAATACATGTGATGAATCAGGTGGTGAAGATACTTTCAGCTTTTGATCAATCCGTTAGTGGTATTAACAGTGCTGATGAAGAAGGTTGGGCGCCATTGCATTCGGCGGCGAGCAGTGGAAATGTTGAGATTGTCAAGATTTTGCTTGATAGAGGTTGGGTTATTGCTTTACAGTTTACTCTTGTCTGTTGGCTCTGTTTGTAATTCAGTGTCACATGTTTATAACTTGTGAAAATAAATGCATGTTATTAGCTAAGCAGTTCAAGTTTTATTTTTTTTTCTTGAAAAATCCTATAAAAGCATAATAGAGGAAAAAATATTTTCAATGGATGTTATTGTGACTTGGTTTTCCGATTGTGTATTGTCTTTTAATTAAGGGTCCACTTCAGCTGCAAATCTATCTCTAGTCAGTTGTTTGTGTCTTGCAAAAAGAACGAGTTATTTTCTGTGGAAGCCATTGCTGCAGTTTTTGCATTTGAAAGTATTTGTGCTCCAGTGTTTGTTGAGATATGTTGTGATTAAAGCCATCGCAGATATTTAGCTTTGTCATGTTTGCTTGCTTTCTTTCCTGGTGTATTTAGATGTTGAGTTATCATTTAAATGTTAGTGGAATTGTTTACCCAATGAGAATCTACTATATATGCTAAAGTTATTATTTTGATGAACAGGGGCTGATGTAAATTTGAAAAATGAAGGCGGACGCACTGCTCTCCACTATGTTGCCAGCAAGGGTTGGGTGGAAGTTGCTGAAATTCTGCTTTCGAAGGGTGCAAAGGTTAATTCGAAGGACAAGGTTTGTAACTTACTGTAATACGTTTCGACATAAAAACCCATCATTTATCTTTTCTTTTTGGCTGCTAACTGTTTGGTGTTCTACCAATGCAGGTTGGCTGCACTCCCCTGCACCGTGCGGCAAGTACAGGGAAATCTGAGTTGTGTGAACTTTTGATCGAGGAAGGTGCAGATATTGATGCTGTTGATAGAGCAGGACAAACTCCTTTGATGAGTGCAGTAATATGCTATAATAAAGAGGTAGACACACAACTTATCAGTAGATTGCATGCATTAAATCTATATAATCATCTAACAACCACAATCATTTTCATGTTCGCTAGTGCCAACTTGCTAACATATTACTTTTGTTTGGTTCGACTAACAATATGACCAAATGGTTGTGGAGATCAAGTTCATTTTGCATGTACCTAATATACAGGAGTAAATTTGGGGACTTTATTTGTCGACCATTGTGAAAATGCTATTAATACTTTGTTCTTTATGTGGTGAAACAGGTAGCTCTTCTACTTATCAGACATGGTGCAGATGTTGATGTGGAAGACAAGGAAGGATACACTGTGCTTGGTAGAGCATCAGAGGAATTTAGACCAATACTAATAGACGCTGCCAAGGCCATGCTTGAAGGATGAATGTTCCTTCATGGTATGCTTATTAGTTTTCCATAGTGTGTTATGTCCTGTTTAGAGCAAAACGTTGTAATGATATTGGGATTTTTACTCTTAAAATTCTGGTTTGGCATAACAGTTATCCGAGTAGTTTTTGATAATTTAGATTCTTGAGTTTTCACAAATATTGAGAGATCAGTCAGAAATGCACAAATTGCTGTGTTTGGGACCATGGAGTTTTGAGTGGTAGAAATGTAGAATGAAAAAAGAGATACAATTTGATGGTTGACTTTTTAAGGTCAAACATCTTATTTTTTGTGCTCATTGATGGTTGACTTTTTCTTTGTCTCGTTTAATATCAGCATTGCTTCTGTTATATGAAGATGTCGTAAATTGATTCTGCTTATGTACCATAGAATATGTTTTACCATATCAAGAAGTAACTCGTTACATTTTTTTATTTTTTTTGGTTAAAGGGTTTACCCCCGGTAAAAGTCATTGCATTATTTCATAGATGAACAAAAAGATTAGAGGTAAGACGGAGAGATTGAATTTGGTCATTGAGTTGATTGTCTGAATCTATTAATCGAGTAAAGGAAAGAAAGATCACCAACGTTGCTTTGCTTAAAAATAAGTTAAATTTGGAACAATAGAATTTTTGAGGAGTATATCGTAAACAAGTCATGCTTTACTGTTGTAACTTGTAAAGCTGCCAACAAGTTATGGAGATAAGAAAATGGAAGGATGGTGGCAAATTATAAATTGATCATAACGTAGATTAGCATCTAGCTTTGCATCACAATTGCACCCAAAGTTGCTAAAAACGAATGCAAAATTATGTCTAGCATTTAAAAATGGACTATGACTAGCATCGCGACTCGGGCATAATTCTTTTCCAAATGACATTCTTTGCTTTCGAGAGCTGAGATCGGTTCCTCTTTACATCAACTTTTGTATCAGCTAATCTACTCTTCAATTCGATATTCTCAGCAACAAGCTTCTGAACATGAGCGCGCAACTCATTTATGGCTTCTCTCTTCTCATCATTCCTCTTTACAAGCTCCGCTTGCTGCTCTAAATTTTCTTCTACAAGTTTTATCACGTTCAATCTCAACTCTTCCCAATTCTTCTCAAAATCATCATCAACCAGAACAACCTTTGATTTTCCAGTTTGACTTTCAGGAGACAACTGTCCTTCAAAGTCCAAGAACTCGTAATCCAAGTCAGAGCTCGAGTTCTGACCACGATCATTCTCGGAACCCTGAAGTTTTAGAGGAAATCGTTTATGTTCGGAGATAGGAGAACCAGACTTGGAAAATGCACGTGCACTTCCGTATCTGATCATTAACTGGTCATACTTTTTAGCCAACGATTTGTACGATCCATGAAGATCTTTAACAGATTGAACGAGCGAAGGCCTCTTTTTGTAGTACATCTCGGCCCTCTTTGCAAATGTATCTCCATCATCTTCAATCAAACATAACATGTTCTTTACCTTATTCTCCACGTCTACATGCATCAAAACAAAGCAAACTTATTAGGTTTTCATACCCTTTGACTTTTTCAGTCAAACCATCTAATTTTCAAATCAAAATGCACACTAAATCAATCACAACTCTCAAAACCAAATCCATACCCAGTTTCAAACACAACAAGTTCTATAAATTCATATGTTTAATGCAAAAATTATATCATTAATTTTAGTACCGAAGAGAGAGTCAAACCTGATAAAGTTGACTGAAGCCATTGAGACTGATGAGGACGATTATGGCTGTTATTAAGCCACCATGAATAAGGTGAACCATCCTCAGTGTTGTTCTCCATTTTTTCTTCAAAATTTTAGAAGATGGAGATATAGCAACTCGTGTATTTTTATGATTATATATGGTGTATCACAAAGATTATGCATAAATTATGGATTCTTAAACAAACTTTCCTAATAAAACTCTTTCAAAGATACGTCAAAGGCTCATAGGACTTGCAAAAGTGGCCCACTTTACTTAACCATTAAAATGTTCAGCCCATGTATATTGGGTGATAAACCATATATTAGATTGATACGTGCAAATTAATGACCAAGATACTGATGTAAATAGCAATTGATTCGTGACAATATTGATGATAAAAAAAAAATAATAATAATAATAAGCCATGCCACTAGTAAAATATTCAATAAGTTGATGATGGAACTCACATTTTGCCAATTCTGTTCTTAACGTTGAATGAGAATGAGAATTCATTGTTTAGCATGTGCGCTGAATAGATCGTCCAACTAATAAAAACTCCAAAGTATTGTTTTAACAATGTAGTATAACATTCTTAACATACAATATATAAGACATGCAGCACCTTCCTTGTAGAATATCGGCCAACCGAATCTTAATCTCACTGCAGTGATTTAGATACTACGTTTTGTATAGAACTGAAGTGGGAAATGGGAGGCTATTGGATATAGAGTGCTCCATATGTTCAATGGAGAATGTTTTCTAATTGGCGAATACATTCGAGTTGTCATATCAACATACAGTTGCCTAAAATCTAGGATATAACCAAGATATATGACACAACACCTATTGTTGCAGCAGCGTCATGATACCTT
This sequence comes from Artemisia argyi, assembly GCA_030686995.1. Lineage (NCBI taxonomy): Eukaryota > Viridiplantae > Streptophyta > Magnoliopsida > Asterales > Asteraceae > Artemisia > Artemisia argyi. The sequence goes on along the minus strand of JARVZY010003221.1, from coordinate 25,393 downwards.
AGTCGCTGCATCAAACTTTTTGTGCTGGACATTTAAAATCTGATACATTTAGAGTTCACTGATTGTGGGGCAGCCACAACTGAAAAACACAGAAGACCAACCAAAGACAATACATAAAACAAACTGAACTAGTAACTTAATATTGGAGTAGTGGATTATCATAATTAGCTCCCAAAAGTCATTCATGGTCAAACTTGTTTAGTACAGAACTTCAGTAAGGCATATATATTTAAAAGTTAACTTGAGTTTACCCATCTAACTAACAACTTGTAGAAATACTTTGACGCTCAACAATCATTTCTGCCAACGGTGATACACATGGGGAGCCAGACAGAGTTCTTTTAATCTTCAACTCTTCATCCGTGGTAATCCTCTTGTTAAGGATCATCTTCACCTTCATGAGCACAGGTGACTTAGCAAAAATAAGCTTCACAAACTCCATCACAGCCTTCTGGCATGTGAAACCTACAATCTCCAATTCCTTCAAATGCTCCAACCATATATCCGAACAATCTTTTAGTGTAACATTTTTGACATTCATTAAAGTGAAAAGACCATCCTTAATCTACATGAAATGTTGGTATTTCTTGTGTCAGTGTACATTGGTATGATAATCAGTAAAAAATTAAATAAAGAGGATACAAGATGGACTTATGATATTTACCTCTAGCTTAATTTTCTCCAAATTGGGGGAGTTTCTAATAACAAAACCAAGATGTTGTAACCCATCATCATTAAAGAAAAGCATCTCTTTAATACAGAAGTATTTAAGATGGATGAATGCAGTTGGAAGCTTTCCTAGCACACTGTCACACTTGAACCATAGCCGAGACAACGATTAAGAACCAGGCATATTTTTAAGTTTAATCAATCATATACCATGTGGATGATTTTACCTCAATGTTCCAAGGACAAATAGTCAGATGTTCAATAACTGGTAAACACTTGGATAGCTCAATAATTGGTATCTCCCATTCTCCCCATAAAACCTGTTAAAGCCTGGTGCCTGCAGCAGCTTACAATATACAAATAAGTTATGAAACCCATGTGGATCAATATTATATTAAGAAGAACTTACCAATTCAAAGTGTTTAAGTAAAGGACAACTGGATAAGAAATGTAGAAGTGCATCTTTAGAGAAAATTGCACCCTGAACATATAAGCTTGTAAGGCTACCAAACCCGCTTAATGTTGAATCATCGTCAAATATACAACCACTGATGTATAGTTCTGTTAATTGATGTAACGAGGAGATAGATAAGGGCAGCTTATGTTTAAATTTATGTGATGAAGACATGCGAAGTGTAAGTTTCTTGACAGTATCATAGTTCCTCGCCAAATGACTAATTATTTGGTCAAGTTCAGCACATTTGTCATCTACACTCCTCGTCATTGACAGGCTGAACTCAATAATTGGACCCCTGTGCAGTGACAGAACTTGGTGTATAGCATCAAAAAATACAACACTAGTTTTATCCAACATATCCTTCTCACTAAAGACAAGTATAGGAATTTTGGTCCAACTGTATCGCCAATCCTTTGAGAGAATACTTGTCCTTACAGCCTCTTTGATTGGTACAAGACATAGGATGTTTTCTATGATGATCGAAGGAAGGTTGCTAATCCTATCAAAAGACGAATCTTGACTATCCATTTCAATACACTGCTGTTGCACTCATACTAAATAACCCTGCACAAATCAATTTAACATAAGAAACAGAGTTTAAATGTTTAATAGATGCAATGCATTTCAGTCCCGAGCATATTCAACTTCTACTCTAAAGTCTACAAAGACGCAAAGCTGAATAAAATACATGGACAATACTGATCACAACAAGTCTAACACTCCTACAATAATTGGGAACAAGACATAAGATTATTTCTATGATGGATGAAGGTGCTGAGTATAACCAAAGACGAACGTTTAGCGTTAGCTTTCATTTCATCATTAGGATCAATACTAAAAAGCGCTGCAAAGAATAATTACTGTAAAATCCGATTAATGATTAACAAATTTTAGAAACGGTTTGGCATTAGCTTTCATTTCAGGGTGTTTGGCTAAGTTTATTTGAAGTGCTTATTAGCTTATTGTATTATTGAAATACAAGCTTACTTAAACACATCTATCATAGTACTCAATAGGAGTAGCTCTTTGAAGGGGAAAAAAATGCCTTCATGCTAAAGCCCCTTAGAAATGGCTTTTTTGCTAAAGCGATAAGCATTTTTTATAAGCTTTGCTGACTAATTCCTTATATTTTAGAGGTGTTTGGATGAGCATTTTGAAGGTGATAACCCCCAACATTTGCTTACAATTAGTTCATACTTAAAGGCACAAAATCTCGAATAATCAACAATAATAGAAAAAAACTGATTACAACCCTATTTTGCTCAAAATAAATTAGCCATTTTCGCCTTATGCTTCATAATCTTATTTTTTCCGGCTTAATTTGAAACTTATGAGCTTATATAAACTTATTATGACATAGTAAATTAAACTTACAATGTCATAATACGCTTATATAAGTTTCAAAATAGGGTGGAAAAAATGGCTTACGAGACATAAGGCGAAGCTCAAAAGCCCAAAAATAAAGTTAAACAAACACCCCTTATATAAATAAAGCTCTTAAGGTACTCAACACCATATCATATAAGAAGATCATTATAACTTGAAGAGGCACATACAAACACAATCTCTTCCTATAAACACCCCTTTGGTATTTATTCATCATTCTTGTAAAAAAAAAGGTAAAGTTGCAGATATTTTTTATTTATTTATTACTATTATTTTTAGTAGCATTTGACATTCAGCATAAAGCCATAAACATATAAAACGGCAGACCTAGATTACAAAAATGACGGTAAGAACACATAGAAGAAGGAAGATACCTGAGAAGTGGTAGTGGAGCAAGAACCCTAACTTTCCTTACACCGGAAAATATTTTTGCTTTTTGTTTCAAAACAGCAAGTATATGCTATCTCTTGTGGGGCAAAACTTTGAATCCCGGGTCGGGATTCCCCTAAAGGGGGTGTATGTAACACCTTAGGCAAATCTCACATTGGCCATGATTTAGAGTGACGTTGGGACATATGATAACATTCGCCTTATATAACATCCTGGGTAACGAGTGAACCATAACAAGAATCTCCTGGCCCAAGAAGATTAATTGAAAGAGATAAACATCCAACGTGAACAAACACACCTACTATACTTGTGAGAACATGGAAGCTAATTAAGGTTTGTAAACAAACACACCCAAGAATATTATTCTACCCACCATTCTTTCCCTATATAAACCAACCTCACTCACTTTCAAACAAACAAACAAACAAAACATTGATAGACATCACCACCTTACTCACTTTCAAAACCCTAATCTCACTCTTCATCTCCGGTCTCTTCATCATCCCCATCCGCCACAGCCGCAACAGCTCTAATCACCTACACCATACACCAACTAATCCACCTTACGAAAATAACAACACCTTTCACTTTCATCTCAACCATTAATACTTTATATCATTTACTCTTCTCACTTCTCTCAACTATCCTCATCGACACAAAACCTACAACATCACCACCTTCCTCCTTTCTCTCTTATATCACCACTCAGTATTTCTCTCATTTCTTAATGGCACGAAGATATTCGCCACTACCACTACCAGAATTCATCCCAATGATGAATATTGGCAATGGGCGGGAGGTCTTCCCTTTTGACCAATCAAATCCAAAAACTTCTTTTCGTGCTTACACTCCTTACGGATACATTTGGAGAACGTTCGCACCGGAAAGGATCTGGTTATACGGTATAAGGGGTCAGACGAACTTGCCGGCCGGGAACTTTTCTTTCATTATGAACGGAAAACATTATATGGCATGAAACTTCATGTTGATGGTCAAGATTGGAATAATCCATGGCTTCTCGGTTTAGGGAACCTCACTGATCAGCATCTTGGAATAAGTGAAGCTTATTCCCAAGAGGAACCTGTTGGTTACGAAGCATTTCAACATGCGGTAAACGAAGTAATTCGAAAACTTGAGAAGAAAAACAAACTTGCCAAAAAGGACAAGAAAAACAAGCCCAAAGAGGACAAGAATAACTGGCAAAGTGGATTGCAAACATATGTTGGTACTATACTCATTATGAGTATAGAACATGTTAGATTTATATGGTTAGGTAACGATTTTTATCTTGACTTGATGAAACCCATGTTACCAAGTCGTTCTCTGACAACAGGAGAAAGAAAATTGATAACATCCTGGAAATCAGTTTCTGCTTGTCTTGATAAAGAAGAATATCCATATGAGATCACGCAAATGTTGTTTCCAATTAACGAAGTAACGGTAGCTCAGGCCGAACAGGATGTAAGATTGGCCAGAAGTTGTATCGGAGTTCGACACCTTAAAGATACAACTGAAGAAGAGAAAGACCAATTCGGATGTTACAGATGGTATCAGAGCCACTCCAAGCCGTACGGGATGTGGGGCAAACCTTTGAATCCCAGGTCGGGATTCCCCTATGGGGGGTGTATGTAACACCTTAGGCAAATCCCACATTGGCCATGACTTAGAGTGATGTTGGGATATATGATAACATTCGCCTTATATGACATCCTGGGTAACGAGTGAATCATAACAAGAATCTCCTGGCCCAAGAAGATTAATGAAAGAGATGAAACATCCAACGTGAACAAACACACCTACTATACTTGTGAGAACATGGAAGCTAATTATGGTTTGTGAACAAACACACCCAAGAAGATTATTCTACCCACCATTCTTTACCTATATAAACCAACCTCACTCACTTTCAAACAAACAAACAAACAAAACATTGATAGACATCACCACCTTACTCACTTTCAAAACCCTAATCTCACTCTTCATCTCCGGTCTCTTCATCATCCCCCATCCGCCACAGCCGCAACAGCTCTAATCACCTACACCATACACCAACTAATCCACCTTACGAAAATAACAACACCTTTCACTTTCATCTCAACCATTAATACTTTGTATCATTTACTTTTCCCACTTCTCTCAACTATCCTCACCGACACAAAACCTACAACATCACCACCTTCCTCCTTTCTCTCTTATATCACCACTCACTATTTCTCTCATTTCTTAATGGCACGAGGATATTCGCCACTACCACTACCAGAATTCATCCCAATGATGAATATTGGCAATGGGCGGGAGGTCTTCCCTTTTGACCAATCAAATCCATAAAACTTCTCTTCGTGCTTACATTCCTTACGGATACATTTGGAGTACGTTTGCACATGAAAGGATCTGGTTATACGGTATAAGGGGTCAGACGAACTTGCCGGCTGGTAACTTTTCTTTCATTATGAACGGAAAACATTATATGGCATGAAACTTCATGTCGATGGTCAAGATTGGAATAACCCATGGCTTCTCGGTTTAGGGAACCTCACTGATCAGCATCTTGGAATAAGTGAAGCTTATTCCCAAGAGGAACCTGTTGTTACGAAGCATTTCAACATGTGGTAAACGAAGTAATTCGAAAACTTGACAAGAAAAACAAACTTGCCAAAAAGGACAAGAAAAACAAACTTGCCAAAATGGACAAGAAAAACAAGCCCAAAGAGGACAAGAATAACTCGCAAAGTGGATTTCAAACATATGTTGGTACTATACTCATTATGAGTATAGAACCTGTTAGATTTATATGGTTAGGTAACGATTTTTATCTTGACTTGATGAAACCCATGTTACCAAGTCGTTCCCTGACAACAGGAGAAAGAAAATTGATAACATCTTGGAAATCAGTTTCTGCTTGTCTTGATAAAGAAGAATATCCAGATGAGATCACGCAAATGTTGTTTCCAATTACCGAAGAAGCGGTAGCTCAGGCCGAACAGGGTGTAAGATTGGCCAGAAGTTGTATCGGAGTTCGACACCTTAAAGATACAACTGAAGAAGAGAAAGACCAATTCGGATGTTACAGATGGTATCAGAGCCACTCCAAGCCGTATGGGATGTGGGGCAAACCTTTGAATCCCGGGTCGGGATTCCCCTAAGGGGGGGTGTGTGTAACACCTTAGGCAAATCCCACATTGGCCATGACTTAGAGTGATGTTGGGACATATGATAACATTCGCCTTATATGACATCCTGGGAAACGAGTGAATCATAACAAGAATCTCCTGGCCCAAGAAGATTAATTGAAAGAGATGAAACATCCAACGTGAACAAACACTCCTACTATACTTGTGAGAACATGGAAGCTAATTAAGCTTTGTGAACAAACACACCCAAGAAGATTATTCTACCCACCATTCTTTCCCTATATAAACCAACCTCACTCGCTTTCAAACAAACAAAACATTGATAGACATCACCACCTTACTCACTTTCAAAACCCTAATCTCACTCTTCATCTTCGGTCTCTTCATCATCCCCCATCCGCCACAGCCGCAACAGCTCTAATCACCTACACCATACACCAACTAATCCACCTTACGAAAATAACAACACCTTTCACTTTCATCTCAACCATTAATACTTTATATCATTTACTCTTCCCACTTCTCTCAACTATCCTCACCGACACAAAACCTACAACATCACCACCTTCCTCGTTTCTCTCTTATATCACCACTCACTATTTCTCTCATTTCTTAATGGCACGAAGATATTCGCCACTACCACTACGAGAATTCATCCCAATGATGAATATTGGCAATGGGCGGGAGGTCTTCCCTTTTGACCAATCAAATCCAGAAAACTTTTCTTCGCGCTTACACTCCTTACGGATACATTTGGAGAACGTTCGCACAAGAAAGGATCTGGTTATACGGTATAAGGGGTCAGACAAACTTGCCGGCCGGGAACTTTTCTTTCATTATGAACGGAAAACATTATATGGCATGAAACATCATGTCGATGGTCAAGATTGGAATAACCCATGGCTTCTCGGTTTAGGGAACCTCACTGATCAGCATCTTGGAATAAGTGAAGCTTATTCCAAAGAGGAACTTGTTGGTTACGAAGTATTTCAACATACGGTAAACGAAGTAATTTGAAAACTTGACATGAAAAACAAACTTGCCAAAAAGGACAAGAAAAACAAGCCCAAAGAGGACAAGAATAACTCGCAAAGTGGATTGCAAACATATGTTGGTACTATACTCATTATGAGTATAGAACCTGTTAGATTTATATGGTTAGGTAACGATTTTTATCTTTACTTGATGAAACCCATGTTACCAAGTCGTTCTCTGACAACAGGAGAAAGAAAATTGATAACATCTTGGAAATCAGTTTCTGCTTGTCTTGATAAAGAAGAATATCCAAATGAGATCACGCAAATGTTTTTTTCCAATTACCGAAGAAGCGGTAGCTTAGGCCGAACAGGATGTAAGATTGGCCAGAAGTTGTATCGGAGTTCGACACCTTAAAGATACAACTGAAGAAGAGAAAGACCAATTCGGATGTTACAGATGGTATCAGAGCCACTCCAAGCCGTACATGATGTGGGGCAAACCTTTGAATCCCAAGTCGGGATTCCCCTATGGGGGGGGTATGTAACACTTTAGGCAAATCCCACATTGGCCATGACTTAGAGTGATGTTGGGATATATGATAACATTCGCCTTATATGACATCCTGGGTAACGAGTGAATCATAACAAGAATCTCCTGGCCCAAGAAGATTAATGAAAGAGATGAAACATCCAACGTGAACAAACACACCTACTATACTTGTGAGAACATGGAAGCTAATTATGGTTTGTGAACAAACACACCCAAGAAGATTATTCTACCCACCATTCTTTACCTATATAAACCAACCTCACTCACTTTCAAACAAACAAACAAACAAAACATTGATAGACATCACCATCTTACTCACTTTCAAAACCCTAATCTCACTCTTCATCTCCGGTCTCTTCATCATCCCCCATCCGCCACAGCCGCAACAGCTCTAATCACCTACACCATACACCAACTAATCCACCTTACGAAAATAACAACACCTTTCACTTTCATCTCAACCATTAATACTTTATATCAATTACTCTTCCCACTTCTCTCAACTATCCTCACCGACACAAAACCTACAACATCACCACCTTCCTCCTTTCTCTCTTATATCACCACTCACTATTTCTCTCATTTCTAAATGGCACGAGGATATTCGCCACTACCACTACCAGAATTCATCCCAATGATGAATATTGGCAATGGGCGGGAGGTCTTCCCTTTTGACCAATCAAATCCATAAAACTTCTCTTCGTGCTTACATTCCTTACGGATACATTTGGAGAACGTTTGCAAAGGAAAGGATCTGGTTATACCGTATAAGGGGTCAGACGAACTTGCCGGCCGGTAACTTTTCTTTCATTATGAACGGAAAACATTATATGGCATGAAACTTCATGTCGATGGTCAAGATTGGAATAACCCATGGCTTCTCGGTTTAGGGAACCTCACTGATCAGCATCTTGGAATAAGTGAAGCTTATTCCCAAGAGGAACCTGTTGTTACGAAGCATTTCAACATATGGTAAACGAAGTAATTCGAAAACTTGACAAGAAAAACAAACTTGCCAAAAAGGACAAGAAAAACAAACTTGCCAAAATGGACAAGAAAAACAAGCCCAAAGAGGACAAGAATAACTCGCAAAGTGGATTGCAAACATATGTTGGTACTATACTCATTATGAGTATAGAACCTGTTAGATTTATATGGTTAGGTAACGATTTTTATCTTGACTTGATGAAACCCATGTTACCAAGTCGTTCCCTGACAACAGGAGAAAGAAAATTGATAACATCTTGGAAATCAGTTTCTGCTTGTCTTGATAAAGAAGAATATCCAGATGAGATCATGCAAATGTTGTTTCCAATAACCGAAGAAGCGGTAGCTCAGGCCGAACAGGGATTTAAGATTGGCCAGAAGTTGTATCGGAGTTCGACACTTTAAAGATACAACTGAAGAAGAGAAAGACCAATTCGGATGTTACAGATGGTATCAGAGCCACTCCAAGCCGTATGGGATGTGGGGCAAACCTTAGAAACCCGGGTCGGGATTCCCCTAAGGGGGGGTGTGTGTAACACCTTAGGCAAATACCACATTGGCCATGACTTAGAGTGATGTTGGGACATATGATAACATTCGCCTTATATGACATCCTGGGTAACGAGTGAATCATAACAAGAATCTCCTGGCCCAAGAAGATTAATTGAAAGAGATGAAACATCCAACATGAACAAACACTCCTACTATACTTGTGAGAACATGGAAGCTAATTAAGGTTTGTGAATAAACACACCCAAGAAGATTATTTTACCCACCATTCTTTCCCTATATAAACCAACCTCACTAGCTTTCAAACAAACATACAAACAAAACATTGATAGACATCACCACCTTACTCACTTTCAAAACTCTAATCTCACTCTTCATCTTCGGTCTCTTCATCATCCCCCATCCACCACAGCCGCAACAGCTCTAATCACCTACACCATACACCAACTAATCCACCTTACGAAAATAACAACACCTTTCACTTTCATCTCAACCATTAATACTATATATCATTTACTCTTCCCACTTCTCTCAACTATCCTCACCGACACAAAACCTACAACATCACCACCTTCCTCCTTTCTCTCTTATATCACCTCTCACTATTTCTCTCATTTCTTAATGGCACGAAGATATTCGCCACTACCACTACCAGAATTCATCCCAATGATGAATATTGGCAATGGGCGTGAGGTCTTCCCTTTTGACCAATCAAATCCAGAAAACTTCTTTTCGCGCTTACACTCCTTACGGATACATTTGGAGAACGTTCGCACCGGAAAAGATCTGGTTATACGGTATAAGGGGTCAGACGAACTTTCTGGCCGGGAACTTTTCTTTCATTATGAACGGAAAACATTATATGGCATGAAACTTCATGTCGATGGTCAAGATTGGAATAACCCATGGCTTCTCGGTTTAGGGAACCTCACTGATCAGCATCTTGGAATAAGTGAAGCTTATTCCCAAGAGGAACCTGTTGGTTACGAAGCATTTCAACATGCGGTAAACGAAGTAATTCGAAAACTTGACAAGAAAACAAACTTGCCAAAAAGGACAAGAAAAACAAACTTGCCAAAAAGGTCAAGAAAAACAAGCCCAAAGAGGACAAGAATAACTCGCAAAGTGGATTGCAAACATATGTTGGTACTATACTCGTTATGAGTATAGAACCTCTTAGATTTATATGGTTAGGTAACGATTTTTATCTTGACTTGATGAAACCCATGTTACCAAGTCGTTCCCTGACAACAGGAGAAAGAAAATTGATAACATCTTGGAAATCAGTTTCTGCTTGTCTTGATAAACAAGAATATCCAAATGAGATCACACAAATGTTGTTTCCAATTACCGAAGAAGTGGTTGCTCAGGCCGAACAGGGTGTAAGATTGGCCTGAAGTTGTATCGGAGTTCGACACCTTAAAGATACAACTGAAGAAGAGAAAGACCAATTCGATGTTACAGATGGTATCAGAGCCACTCCAAGCCGTACGGGATGTGGGGCAAACCTTCAAATCCCGGGTCGGGATTCCCCTAAGGGGGGTATGTGTAACACCTTAGGCAAATCCCACATTGGCCATGACTTAGAGTGATGTTGGGACATATGATAACATTCGCCTTATATGACATCCTGGGTAACAAGTGAATCATAACAAGAATCTCCTGGCCCAAGAAGATTAATTGAAAGAGATGAAACATCCAACGTGAACAAACACTCCTACTATACTTGTGAGAACATGGAAGCTAATTAAGGTTTGTGAACAAACACACCCAAGAAGATTATTCTACCCACCATTCTTTCCCTATATAAACCAACCTCACTCACTTTCAAATAAACAAACAAATAAAACATTGATAGACATCACCACCTTACTCACTTTCAAAACCCTAATCTCACTGTTCATCTTCGGTCTCTTCATCATCCCCCATCCGCCACAGCCACAACAACTCTAATCACCTACACCATACACCAACTAATCCACCTTACGAAAATAACAACACCTTTCACTTTCATCTCAACCATTAATACTTTATATCATTTACTCATCCCACTTCTCTCAACTATCCTCACCGACACAAAACCTACAACATCACCACCTTCCTCCTTTCTCTCTTATATCACCACTCACTATTTCTCTCATTTCTTAATGGCACAAAGATATTCGCCACTACCACTACCAGAATTCATCCCAATGATGAATATTGGCAATGGGCGGGAGGTCTTCCCTTTTGACCAATCAAATCCAGAAAACTTCTTTTCGCGCTTACACTCCTTACGGATACATTTGGAGAACGTTCGCACCAGAAAGGATCTGGTTATACGATATAAGGGGTCAGACGAACTTTCCGGCCGGGAACTTTTCTTTCATTATGAACGGAAAACATTATATGGCATGAAACTTCATGTCGATGGTCAAGATTGGAATAACCCATGGCTTCTCGGTTTAGGGAACCTCACTAATCAGCATCTTGGAATAAGTGAAGCTTATTCCCAAGAGGAACCTGTTGGTTACGAAGCATTTCAACATGCGGTAAACGAAGTAATTCGAAAACTTGACAAGAAAAACAAACTTGCCAAAAAGGACAAGAAAAACAAGCCCAAAGAGGACAAGAATAACTCGCAAAGTGGATTGCAAACATATGTTGGTACTATACTCATTATGAGTATAGAACCTGTTAGATTTATATGGTTAGGTAACGATTTTTATCCTTACTTGATGAAACCCATGTTACCAAGTCGTTCCCTGACAACAGGAGAAAGAAAATTGATAACATCTTGGAAATCAGTTTCTGCTTGTCTTGATAAAGAAGAATATCCTGATGAGTTCACGCAAATGTTGTTTCCAATTACCGAAGAAGCGGTAGCTCAGGCCAAACAGGGTGTAAGATTGGCCAGAAGTTGTATCGGAGTTCGACACCTTAAAGATACAACTGAAGAAGAGAAAGACCAATTCGGATGTTACAGATGGTATCAGAGCCACTCCAAGCCGTACGGGATGTGGGGCAAACCTTTAAATCCCGGGTCGGGATTCCCCTAAGGGGGTGTGTGTAACACCATAGGCAAATCCCACATTGGCCATGACTTAGAGTGATGTTGGGACATATGATAACATTCGCCTTATATGACATCCTGGGTAACGTGTGAATCATAACAAGAATCTCCTGGCCCAAGAAGATTAATTAAAAGAGATGAAACATCCAACGTGAACAAACACACCTACTATACTTGTGAGAACATGGAAGCTAATTAAGGTTTGTGAACAAACACACCCAAGAAGATTATTCTACCCACCATTCTTTCCCTATATAAACCAACCTCACTCACTTTCAAACAAACAAACAAACAAAACATTGATAGACATCACCACCTTACTCACTTTCAAAACCCTAATCTCACTCTTCATCTTCGGTCTCTTCATCATCCGCCATCCGCCACAGCCGCAACAGCTCTAATCACCTACACCATACACCAACTAATCCACCTTACGAAAATAACAACACCTTTCACTTTCATCTCAACCATTAATACTTTATATCAATTACTCTTCCCACTTCTCTCAACTATCCTCACCGACACAAAACCTACAACATCACCACCTTCCTCCTTTCTCTCTTATATCACCACTCACTATTTCTCTCATTTCTTAATGGCACGAAGATATTCGCCACTACCACTACCAGAATTCATCCCAATGATGAATATTGGCAATGGGCGGGAGGTCTTCCCTTTTGACCAATCAAATCCAGAAAACTTCTTTTCGTGCTTACACTCCTTACGGTTACATTTGGAGAACGTTCGCACCGGAAAGGATCTGGTTATACGGTATAAGGGGTCAGACGAACTTGCCGGCCGGGAACTTTTCTTTCATTATGAACGGAAAACATTATATGGCATGAAACTTCATGTCGATGGTCAAGATTGGAATAACCCATGGTTTCTCGGTTTAGGGAACCTCACTGATCAGCATCTTGGAATAAGTGAAGCTTATTCCCAAGAGGAACCTGTTGGTTACGAAGCATTTCAACATGCGGTAAACGAAGTAATTCGAAAACTTGACAAGAAAAACAAACTTGCCAAAAAGGAAAAGAAAAACAAACTTGTCAAAAAGAACAAGAAAAACAAGCCCAAAGAGGACAAGAATAACTGACAAAGTGGATTGCAAACATATGTTGGTACTATACTCATTATGAGTATAGAACCTGTTAGATTTATATGGTTAGGTAACGATTTTTATCTTTACTTGATGAAACCCATGTTACCAAGTCGTTCCCTGACAACAGGAGAAAGAAAATTGATAACATCTTGGAAATCAGTTTCTGCTTGTCTTGATAAAGAAGAATATCTAGATGAGATCACGCAAATGTTGTTTCCAATTACTGAAGAAGCGATAGCTCAGGCCGAACAGGATGTAAGATTGGCCAGAAGTTGTATCGGAGTTCGATACCTTAAAGATACAACTGAAGAAGAGAAATACCAATTCATGTATCTTGGTAATTGGTTTTTAAAACTAGACATTAATTAAGCAATGATTAAGAAAACAAAAATTCAAGACCTTAAAAATATCAAGTGAAAGATATAATTTATTATAAACTTAATTAGCTTCCATGTTCTCACAAGTATAGTAGGTGTGTTTGTTCACGTTGGATGTTTCATCTCTTTCAATTAATCTTGTTGGGCCAGGAGATTCTTGTTGTGATTCACTCGTTACCCAGGATGTCACTTATACATTATAATGATACTTCACCATCGAATATGAAACGTTGGTTCCATGTCAAATCGAGACCATGAACAGGAGTGTAACAACCCGTAATTTTCCACGTCTTCATTTATTTCCTGAACTTTTCAAATTTACTATTCATCGGTTACTATTCACCAAACACTATTCATCATTTCACTATTCATCGTTTTTGGAGTCGGTTAGTGATATTAAGATGTTTTTCAAAAAATTTACTATTCACAAAACACTATTCACTCCCGGAGAAAGTTTGTCATTCATGCGTAAGTTGCATCATTCCTGTATACGTACGGTTATCTATCTAATAAACGTTATCCTATGAGCTATTGTTTTGAATAATTGATCCGACAATTTCGACTATGGTCCTAACATATTTTTACACTCGATATAATGATATAAAAGTTATATTATTAATTTACCCGACGTTTTGAATTTATTTATTTAACGTATCGTTAAAAACTTATAATTACGACGATTTACGTAATTACGATTTTTATGCATTAGCAATGTACCCGATACTACTAATTAAAATGCTTACTAAAATATCTAAATAATATCTAGATATTATCATTATCCATTGAAATTACCATTATGCCCTTGCATTGAAATTACCAAAATACCCTTGGACTATAAAAGGAAATCACTAGCTTATTTTCACATTTTTTTACACAACAAATTCACTCTTTCTCTCTTGGTGATCCACGGCAAGAACAACAACAAGGAAGAACCATGGAATTTTTTTTAGATCAAATGTTATTCTTGTTTCATTTGTTTTAGATTTCTAGGTTTTGAAATATAAACCATTAGGATTAACTTTCTATTTTGCTACAAATCACTCCATCATCATCAAGTAAGTTTCAAGTAATGTTTTTCATCATCTAATACTTTCATTTTAATGATAACATGATGGGTTCTCAATTTATTTTAGCATACATGCAAGTATATATGTTAAAGATACCACTTTTCAAGTATATATGGTTTTCATTAATTTATATTAAGCCTATGATCATCCCCTTGTTATCCCACTAATTTTATGAGTACTAGGAACCCATGATACCCTAAGAAGGTATATGGTAAGATTAGATTAGTCTTGTGGTGTTTTGAAGAGATTTGACAAGGATTTGAAACTAGAAAAGTGATTTTTGACAACTTTAAAAAGCTACTGTCCATTTTTGCCAAATCCAGAAAATCCAGGGGCTGTGGCGAATTTTTTGTTTTCATATTCCGGAAATACTTTCAAAAACGAAACCGTAGCCGCTGGAATCGCTAAAAGATCATTTACGACGAGGAAGATACGATGTTTTTATGTTAGCGACGAAAACTATATTTTCAGAAAATTACTTGCTGTCCCACGTTTTTCAATGGCAAATCTGAAGCATTAGCCGTAATCTAGCCATCCCAACTTATCAAAAATATATTAGTATGTTGTCCCACGATTCCGGGGATATAAAGAACGTAGAAAACAAGCTTAAAACGAAGAAGATACAAGCATTTGAACTTTGACGAAATATATATATTTTTGGCAGCTTTGCTATAATTGAATTTTCTAAGTGTTAAACATTATATTTTTCAAGTAACAACATTTGGAGCTATATTTCTTATCGTTCGAGGCACGTACAATCAAAAGTTAAACAAGACTACATCTAGACATTATTACAAGGTTTTCAAAAACGCCGAGCTTGAACATTAACACTTAACGTACTATATTTCACGACTAGTTTTGTGAAGCCGTTTGGACATATTTTTCTAAAGTTAGAACAAGGTTAAACTACGCCAAAAATGTTATATTTACTAATAAAACACTAAACGATAAACGTTATTTTCAAAAACTACAAGTGGTATGGATAACGTACGTATACGCATGTGTAACATTGTTTCATTTCTTACATTGGAAACACTTCATTCATATTAGGTTGCTGTTAGGGAATCGAGCCTATTTCTGTTCAATCACTAGCCTTTTGTATCTGTTGCATAAGGTGAGTATTCACGAACCCCTTTTTCTAACTATTTTAATCGCTTTGGGGTGGATGCATGAATTATTAATTGAACATTGTTTTGAACCCTTTGATTATTATGAACTCTTTTGACTTGTCTTGACCTTATAACTTGTTTTGAACTCTTGAACTCAACTTGAACTTTTGAACTTAATGTACCGTACGTACTATGACCTAAAGTCTCGCCATTTTTGGTGGAGCGTGCAAAGTCTCGCCATTATTGGTGGAGCGTTCTTGACCTAAAGTCTCACCTTATTGGTGGAGCGTGCTAAGTCTCCCATGTTGGAGCGTTCTTAATCGTATATAATAGTTGTATGATGTACTGTTCGTACATTCGCATTGTTCGACACCTATTAGTAGTATGGATAGCGCTATTAGAGGTCGGCCAACCTCTCGTCCACTATGTTACGGGACGCATATTATTTAATTAGGGGCTTTGCATGGCATACATTATTATATATGTGGTGCTTATATTGTGACTTATTATGACCGCGGGTGCTTGACTACAAGACATAATATTTGACAACGCCTTTGGCTTGTGAACTTTCTCTAATGGTTTCTCATATTATATAAAACGTGTGTGCTCACCAACTATTTTCATAGTTGACCCGTTTTCTCTCATGCATTTCAGGTGATCGTCAGTAAGCTTTTCTTCAAGGTCTTTGCATAATGAAGTTTTCACATGTCACTACGGATCATTATGTACTAAAATGCTATCTTTTGGAAACCAAACTTTATGTTTTAAATTGCCAAGGTCGGCTATAACAATGTTGTAATGATATACTTTTCCTTTAATGTAAATTATGGTATTGTTCTATTTCTCTTTGGCAATGTATATTGAATCGTTGCACCTCGTGTTTCCGCCTTCGGCGAGGGTGTGACAGATTGGCATCAGAGCCAGAGGTTATAGAGAATGCCGATTTTTCTAAAATAAAAATCGCAACTATAACCAAAATAATGTTTTTCTTAAATACCAAAATCATACGAGTCGACTAGTCCTAGCATTGCATTATTAATCCTCAAGTATGCATAGCCTGATCACTTATGTATAATTCAGGAAGAATCATGCGATGATGGGAGTAGTAGTCAAAGATCATGTCTGGTCGGGTCTAGAGAGTCTGGTCACCTGAAATTGCATTGGTCGGGTGGGTATGTATAACCTGTTTATATGTTTCAGTTTGTGTTACCGTACCTTATATATGCATTTATGTATATGATCTCTCTTTGCTACCTTACGCCTCGTTAGATTAAGCATGTCTTTGTTCTCTTCATATCCCGATCTCTATGTCACGACTGTCTTTGTAACTGTACGTCATCTTTCTTCGATCATATATCCCTTACTCATCCCAATGTTTTGGCCTATTATAGAACCATGGCCGCAATGAATGAAGGCCCGAATGACACTGCTACTGGATTAGCAGACCTCCTCACTCAGATTGTTGCGCACATTGATGCTGGACGGACTAATAATGGAGCAGGTACCTCGAACAACGGTCAGGGATGCAGCTATAAGACTTTCATGACATGCAAGCCAATGGAATTTCATGGCAACGAGGGCGCCATTGGACTGCTATCATGGTTCGAGAATGTTGAGTCGAAACTTAGTATCACGAAATGTGCTGAAGGGGATAAGGTTGAATTCTCTGCGGGTCTCCTCCAGAGTCGAGCATTGACTTGGTGGAACAACCAGCTACAGACCAGAGGAAGGGAAGCTGCAAATGGATTATCTTGGGAAGCGTTCAAGAAATTACTAACTGACGAGTACTGCAGAAAAGATGAAGTGCAGAAGCTGGAAGCAGAATTTTGGAACCACTTGATGGTAGGAGTGGAAGTTAACAAGTACACGGCCCGATTTCCACGAGCTGACTAGGATGGTTCCTCATATGGTCTCCACTGTGGATAAGCTGATTGATCGATATGTTTGGGGGTTGATCCCTGAAATCAGGAGGGATGTCACTTCATCAAACCCAACCACTCTGCAAGCTGCTGTGGGCATGGCATACCGCTTGACAAATGATGTGATCAGGTCTGGTGGACTAACGAAAGGAAACGATGGAGGACGAAAGAGACAAGAAGATCAGCAAAGAAGCTGTGATCAAGACCAACAGGACAAGAGACAACGAGTAATGGGAAACTACGGAGCAACAACTCAAGGGCCCAGAAGATATGCCGGTCCACATCCTATGTGCACTCGATGTAACTACCACCACTCAGGAGACTACCCAAGATGCACCAAATGCGGACAGTCGGGCCACTTCATGCGAAATTGCTCAAACAGGACTGTGAACCAAGGACCAAGGCCAGCATGTTACGAGTGTGGAAGTTTGGATCATCTCAGGAATACCTGTCCAAAGTTGAAAAGAACTCCCAACCAAGGACAGAATCGTCCAAATCTGGCGTTGGCAGTTGAAGGCCCTCAAGATCAGAACATTGAGATTCCCCCTGCACGTGGTAGAACTTACTTCCTAGGGAATCATTTAACCCCGCAGAACCATGACAACATACCAGGTACATTCTCTTGAACGACCTCCTCACTTCACTACCCCTTAATCTTGAGTGCATGACTTATTTCCATTTCTTACCAAGTTCACGACATTGATATAATCCGAGACCTAGCGTTTTCGACCTTAGTTTCCTCATCAAATTTGACCACGATCACATACATCTATAGAAAGAACGAACTGAATCTCGAGGACGAGATTCCTTTTAAGGCTGGTAGAATGTAACAACCTGTAATTTTCCACGTCTTCATTTATTTCCTGAACTTTTCAAATTTACTATTCATCGGTTACTATTCACCAAACACTATTCATCATTTCACTATTCATCGTTTTTGGAGTCGGTTAATGATATTGAGATGTTTTTCAAAAAATTTACTATTCACAAAACACTATTCACTCTCGGAGAAAGTTTGTCATTCATGCGTAAGTTGCATCATTCCTGTATACGTACGGTTATCTATCTAATAAACGTTATCCTATGAGCTATTGTTTTGAATAATTGATCCGACAATTCCGACTATGGTCCTAACATATTTTTACACTCGATATAATGATATAAAAGTTATATTATTAATTTACCCGACGTTTTGAATTTATTTATTTAACGTATCGTTAAAAACTTATAATTACGACGATTTACGTAATTACGATTTTTATGCATTAGCAATGTACCCGATACTACTAATTAAAATGCTTACTAAAATATCTAAATAATATCTAGATATTATCATTATCCATTGAAATTACCATTATGCCCTTGCATTGAAATTACCAAAATACCCTTGGACTATAAAAGGAAATCACTAGCTTATTTTCACATTTTTTTACACAACAAATTCACTCTTTCTCTCTTGGTGATCCACGGCAAGAACAACAACAAGGAAGAACCATGGAATTTTTTTTAGATCAAATGTTATTCTTGTTTCATTTGTTTTAGATTTCTAGGTTTTGAAATATAAACCATTAGGATTAACTTTCTATTTTGCTACAAATCACTCCATCATCATCAAGTAAGTTTCAAGTAATGTTTTTCATCATCTAATACTTTCATTTTAATGATAACATGATGGGTTCTCAATTTATTTTAGCATACATGCAAGTATATATGTTAAAGATACCACTTTTCAAGTATATATGGTTTTCATTAATTTATATTAAGCCTATGATCATCCCCTTGTTATCCCACTAATTTTATGAGTACTAGGAACCCATGATACCCTAAGAAGGTATATGGTAAGATTAGATTAGTCTTGTGGTGTTTTGAAGAGATTTGACAAGGATTTGAAACTAGAAAAGTGATTTTTGACAACTTTAAAAAGCTACTGTCCATTTTTGCCAAATCCAGAAAATCCAGGGGCTGTGGCGAATTTTTTGTTTTCATATTCCAGAAATACTTTCAAAAACGAAACCGTAGCCGCTGGAATCGCTAAAAGATCATTTACGACGAGGAAGATACGATGTTTTTATGTTAGCGACGAAAACTATATTTTCAGAAAATTACTTGCTGTCCCACGTTTTTCAATGGCAAATATGAAGCATTAGCCGTAATCTAGCCATCCCGACTTATCAAAAATATATTAGTATGTTGTCCCACGATTCCGGGGATATAAAGAACGTAGAAAACAAGCTTAAAACGAAGAAGATACAAGCATTTGAACTTTGACGAAATATATATATATTTTTGGCAGCTTTGCTATAATTGAATTTTCTAAGTGTTAAACATTATATTTTTCAAGTAACAACATTTGGAGCTATATTTCTTATCGTTCGAGGCACGTACAATCAAAAGTTAAACAAGACTACATCTAGACATTATTACAAGGTTTTCAAAAACGCCGAGCTTGAACATTAACACTTAACGTACTATATTTCACGACTAGTTTTGTGAAGCCGTTTGGACATATTTTTCTAAAGTTAGAACAAGGTTAAACTACGCCGAAAACGTTATATTTATTAATAAAACACTAAAGGATAAACGTTATTTTCAAAAACTACAAGTGGTATGGATAACGTACGTATACGCATGTGTAACATTGTTTCATTTCTTACATTGGAAACACTTCATTCATATTAGGTTGCTGTTAGGGAATCGAGCCTATTTCTGTTCAATCACTAGCCTTTTGTATCTGTTGCATAAGGTGAGTATTCACGAACCCCTTTTTCTAACTATTTTAATCGCTTTGGGGTGGATGCATGAATTATTAATTGAACATTGTTTTGAACCCTTTGATTATTATGAACTCTTTTGACTTGTCTTGACCTTATAACTTGTTTTGAACTCTTGAACTCAACTTGAACTTTTGAACTTAATGTACCGTACGTACTATGACCTAAAGTCTCGCCATTTTTGGTGGAGCGTGCAAAGTCTCGCCATTATTGGTGGAGCGTTCTTGACCTAAAGTCTCACCTTATTGGTGGAGCGTGCTAAGTCTCCCATGTTGGAGCGTTCTTAATCGTATATAATAGTTGTATGATGTACTGTTCGTACATTCGCATTGTTCGACACCTATTAGTAGTATGGATAGCGCTATTAGAGGTCGGCCAACCTCTCGTCCACTATGTTACGGGACGCATATTATTTAATTAGGGGCTTTGCATGGCATACATTATTATATATGTGGTGCTTATATTGTGACTTATTATGACCGCGGGTGCTTGACTACAAGACATAATATTTGACAACGCCTTTGGCTTGTGAACTTTCTCTAATGGTTTCTCATATTATATAAAACGTGTGTGCTCACCAACTATTTTCATAGTTGACCCGTTTTCTCTCATGCATTTCAGGTGATCGTCAGTAAGCTTTTCTTCAAGGTCTTTGCATAATGAAGTTTTCACATGTCACTACGGATCATTATGTACTAAAATGCTATCTTTTGGAAACCAAACTTTATGTTTTAAATTGCCAAGGTCGGCTATAACAATGTTGTAATGATATACTTTTCCTTTAATGTAAATTATGGTATTGTTCTATTTCTCTTTGGCAATGTATATTGATTCGTTGCACCTCGTGTTTCCGCCTTCGGCGAGGGTGTGACAAGGAGGTCGCGAATACCATGAACATGGAATGTGAGATGCTAGACGCGAATACCAAGCTAGAATTTTTGCTTAAGGTCTTTAATTTTTGTTATCTTAACCATTTGCTTAATTAATGTCTAGTTTTAAACAACAATTATTATACTTAATACAAGAAGGGCTTTTTGACCTGGTGCACGAAATTTATCAGCTTGTTCTTTTTTTATAGGAACCTTCCTAAATAAAGTATAATATATGGTCACATGTTTAAAGGGGTTGGAGCCCGTTGATATACGATTTCACTTGCTACAACGGAAAAGTTTATTGTTTTGATTGTATTAGATCATATCCGAGCATGGGATGTTCACGGGCCGGAAAGATCCAACAGTGTTGGTTGATGTAAACTACTCTAGAGTATCACTTACCCCTCCGACATGGCTCCAATCAATCTAAACTACTCTATATACATACAATGCAGTTGTGTTTGTTTACACTGTTACAAGTACTACTTCATTATTTATATAAAGATTTCAAACAACATACTTTACATTATTGTCATGAATCTCACCATACTTTATAAATGAACCATGATGAATGAATGCTCTATATTAAAATTTAAAACTCAACCTGTACAATTTCTGGAGATCATTCTATACATTCATAAAAATCAACCTAATTTAGAGTTAGCTTCAGTAATGACTGAAACGTACATAATTACTTGTAGTTTTTGTCTATGCAAGTCAATAAATACGCTTGTTACAAAGAATGATTTCCTGGCGATGGAATTATGGAAAAAAAAATTTGTCAACTTTTAATTAATAATTATCGTTATGAGCACATTTAGTTTAATATTTGAGCTCTAAAAATTCTGCGGGTCCATGCAAATTTATATGTTCATTTCTGATATAAACTTTGGTATACTATGAAGAAAAATGCATCATCTATTCACCGTCTTTACAAAAATCTTGCATGATAAATCTTTTTTTGTTATTTAATTTGTTTTTCAATAAAACATTGAACGCTAAATCTTTTTCATCGACATTATTGATCGAAATAGAAGATTATAACCCACCATAGGTTAAAAGTAGTGTTGAATCCAAAAACTAAAAATGATTAGATGCATACATAAATAGCTTGAGAGAAATTATAATAAAAAAAGAGAAAAATATTACTGTATCTCAATTAACTTTGAATGACATCTGCATGACTGCATGTCTATTAATTAAAAAAGATAAATAGCAATAATGTAACCAAAAAAAAAAAAGCTCGGAACATTAAACTTTTGGTTTTACAGGTTGTAATGAATAGAGTACGATCATTTTAAACGTTCATCTTTTATTGACCACGTATATTTAAAGATTTAAAATATAGATAAATTGAAATTTACACTAATTTTCTAACAAAGGGTCAATGAATTGAATGAAGTCAATGAACATATAAATGCTGTTTGACCGAGTTCATGATTCAAGCTTAGTAGATGACAATAGCACAAACTGGACAGGCCTAGGGGTGAAAACGAGCCGAGCTGAGCCCGAGCCTGCCAGAGCTCGAGCTCGAGCTCGTTTCGAGCCTAATATTTTGAGCTCGATCTCGGATCGTGAAAATTTTCAAAAGCTCGAGCTCGAGCTCGGGCTCGACTAATTTGTATGATGTTTTAAAGAGACAAAGTTAAAATGGGGCTCGACTCGTTAATTATATAAGGCTCGAGATCTTTTGCTACGTTTAAGCTCGTTTATACGTATAGACAATATATATACTTATATATTTTTAGGGCTCGTTTAGGCTCGTGAGCCTACTCGAGCTTTTTGTATAGAGCTCGAGCTCGAGCTCGATTATTAAATGAGCCTAAACTTAGGCTCGAGCTCGTTTAGGCTCGGCTCGTTTGAGCTTTTTACCGATCCGATCCCGAGCTTTTCACGAGCGGCTCGGCTCGTTTCCACCCCTAGACAGGCCCATTAAATCTCGTCCAAGAAAGCGAAGTGAACTCCGTTGTACCGCACAAGAAAAATTGTCTAGAAAAAGTTGAGATTCTTTAACGTTGGTTTTAACATGAATGATTAAGCCAAAAAAAGATGTTCCGCATTTGCTTAAAGTTAGAGATCGATTAATTTTTACTTTCTCACAAAAACACCAACATAATCTATCTTGTTTAAACAAACATGAGAATGCTTGTATGTGTCTGCAAACCAATATTTTCATTACAAACCCAATAACCTCAAAATCAAAATAGACAAACAATGGGACCCGGACACTAAGAAGTTACAAAGCATATAAAACGAAAAATCACAATATCGAGTTGTTAGTTTCGTCGCATTGTTGTTTGGTTTTTTTCTTTCTAATGAATGATACATAAAATGCGTGGTTGTGGTTTCTTCTCATCATTCTCATTTTATTTTATTTTTTCTCATTTGATCCCACCTCATACCATATTTATATTCTATTTTAAATATTTGTACAATGAGTGTGGAAAAAAAATGTGCGCAAATCACCTATCATATTTATAGGATCAAAGGCTACATTCACAATAGAAAGAGTAAACAAGGTAAAAGACCCATTTTAGTCCATACCATCAAAAGATCCTGCACAATTTGATACATGCATGCAAAAGATATTCATCAATAACTCAAATAGGACAAAACATGACACTGTCGCAAAAACAATACATATATATTAAAGAAGAAAAATAAATAGAGAGAAAACGAGACACGAGTTTATAGTAGATGCATGATACGTCATGTTAACCAACTAAAAGATGATTAAGCCAAAAAAATAGTTCCACATTTTGGTTAAAGTTAGAGATCCATTAATTTTTACTTTCTCAAAAAACACCAACATGATCTATCATGTTAAAACAAACATAAGAACGTTTTATGTGTTTGCAAACCAATATTTTCATTACAAACCCGATAACCCCAAAATCAAAATAAACAAACAACGGGACCCGAACACTAAGTAATTACAAAGCATATAAACTATTTGGGTCTGAATATTACACCCAGTCTAATATTCGATTTGGAATTTTTTTTATTTTATTTTTTATCAATAGTTTGACAAAAACTACTACTCGTTCTAAGATACACCATCCTCACCAAATTTTATTTTCCCATCTTATATCAAAGAATCAACTACCAACAAACGTCTTAAGTTGCATTTCCCGGTGGGACCGTGAGTAGCCAAATTCTTCACCATGTCACGTGTGAGCACTATTGGGTGCGTTTGGGTGTCGCGTGAGGTGAGGCTATGTTTATTGGTGATATTGATCCAACCGGTTGGAGGTACAAATCATTAAATATGGCATATTAAATTAAAAGAAGTACAAAAGCAACACACATCTCCTATGCACTGGTCACTTGGTGACCTTCCTTTCCTTGACCCAATCTGCCACATGTCTCCCCATGATAGGCTATGCATTGATTGTATAGGTTGGGTTGTTGATAAATGGTAAAAAGTTGAGGTTGGTTGCGTATATTAAGTTGGGTTGTTAATAAATGGTAAAAGAGTTGAGATTGGTTGTATGTATTGATTGTATATGTGGAGGAGTAAGAAAATAATATTTTAATGAGAGATTGGTTTGTGATAGATTGTTGATAAAGATAGTCTGAGCCAATAATGTTGTGACCCGGTCACCACTCGGTCAATGTGTAAAAGTGAGCACTCTTTGATGTTTTCCATTTTTAAATTATTTAGTCCACTTTGGTTTATAGCTTTTAGATTTAAAGAATTGTTTTATTTTAAAAATGTTTAAAGAATTGTTTTATTTTTCAATTATTTTAAAGAATTGTTTGGTTCAAGTTTTTGGGAATGAAAGTGGTCTGGTAATGATAGATTGATTCATGACATATATTGTATCTTTTGTAAATAATGGACCCACATGTATATCTCACTCACAATTTATACATAAATTAATTATTAAAAAATAAGAGTCTTACTAAACACACCAAAATATGATTTAGGTCAATACATAGAAACTAGAAAAATCTGAAATGCACATATAGCCATATAGGCAATCATTAAATAATAACTAACATGTTTTGCTTTTCCTTTTTTGTTAATCACGAGGTGCAGTTTTTTGTCTATTTGGGATTTGAGA
>JARVZY010003220.1:0-63162 GCA_030686995.1 Artemisia argyi | reverse complement strand
GTTTTACATTCTTCTTGGTGAATCTTTAAAAGACATTTCCAAATATCATTTGCCGTTTTACAATGAAATAATCTTTCATATTTGACTTTTGGTAGAGTTTTGAAAATAAGTAATTTGGCATTAGTGTTTTTATCAATTTTAGTTTGAAAATTATTATTTTGATTTTCAAAATCTATTTTGGTTGATTTAAGATCACCAATTGAAATGATATGCCAAAGATCAAGATCTATTGATTTCACATAATTTTCAAATTTGTTTATCCATTCAAGAAAATGATCATTTTCAAATAATGGTGGTTGTTGCATAAATTCCCCTTCTAAATATTTTTCAAATTCCATAGATCGTTACAAGTTTTAAAATACAGCCTATTTTAAAAATCTTGCTAGACGTGGCTCTGGTACCAATTGTGGAAAACTAGAAGGGGGGGTTGAATAGTTTTACGCCTTTTTCGTTTTGCTTATTTTATAAAAGATAGTTTCTAAGATGAAACTTTCAAATCACTTTAATACATAAATATATATACTAGTTAATTTATGATTTAGTATAAATACTACTTATGTATAATGTACAATTTCAAAACACTTAATTACAAAAGTATAAATACAAGATTTATTAAAGGTTTTATATATACAATGCTTATGTATAATGTTTGGAAAGAATATACAATTTCATATATTTTATGTAAGCATATATATGTGTAGTAGTGTATAGATATAATTATATGAACTAGGTTGGTTTTTGTAAGATTAGTTTTATGATTGGATTTTAGTTTGATCTTTATGTGAAATCAACATATGCACAATACTATCAATTATGACTATGTGTGAAATGCAAGTAAGTAATAAATCAAAGAGTGAGAGATGGAAAGATCAAACCGAGACACAAAGGATTTATAGTGGTTCGGCTACAAGGACACCTTCCTTGCCCTACTCCACTCCCCGAGTCACCTACTCGAGAGTTTTCTTCACTAGATCAAATATCTCCTTTATGGCGGAGAAAACCGTACACACCAATATACACACCAATTTACACACCAATCTTCACACCAATCTACACACCAATCTTCACACCAATCTACACACCAATCTACACACCAATCTTCACACCTATCTACTATTTTCTTCACACCAATCTTCTACACACCAATCTTCTATACACCAATCTTCTATTCTCTTCACACCTTCAAAGTATTAATGTCTTGACACCTTCAAGTCACTAATATTTTCGCAACTTCAATGCACTAGTGTCTTGACACCTTCAAGCCACTAATGTCTTCACACCTTCAATGCACTAATGTCTTGACACCTTCAAGCCACTAATGTCTTCACAACTTCAATCTACAAATGTCTTCTAGTCTTCTCCACTAGAGATCCTTAATTTCTTCACTACAAGCTCCTATTGCTACAATCTCCTATCACCACTACTATCTAACCCTTCTTCTTCACTTCAAGTTACACTTCACACTTACAACAATTCTAGATTCTTCAACTAAATCTAGTTAACTAATACATACACCTTATTCACCAAAGTATGAAAGATATACAAGAAAATATAAACAAACAACTTAGATAGCAAGATGATACTAAGTTGTAATACTTCTATTAGAAGTATTCTTCTCTTTGCACTTGAAAGAATGAGGCTTTGGATCACTTGGAAACAAAGGCTTATGAAATGATCAAAGGATTTTTAGGATTGAAATGGAGATCTAGAACAGAAAGTTTTTGTGCAAAAAGGTGGGGAAAAAATCCAGGTTTAAGGTGGTATTTATAGGCAACAAGTTCTGACAGAGGAGCGTGGCCGGCCCCCTTAAAATTAAGGGGACCGCCCCTTATAATTAAGGGGGCCGCCCAACTGTAACGGCCAGAAAACTTGTCTTTTAGTGGGGAAAGTTTATTTGGTGAAAAACTAACTGATTTTGGTTAAATATTTGAAATCATATATTTAGTATGATTAAAACATTTTTCCTTATTACCGAAAGTGTTTTTCAAAGATATATAATAAGATTATATAATTAAATAAACTTTGTATTAGTTAATTAAATACCCCTTTGATCATACATTGCACTAAGCACTTTGTTTATTCATACCTTAAGTGATTTGTTGGTGAAAGTGATTATTTATTACTAAATACGTGTTTACGTCATGATCTTTGGTTTGATTAGTTTAAGTTTTGTGATTATCAAAACATAGAGATATCGGAAGATATGAATAATGTTTTTAATCAATTATTTATATCAACATCATCTTCATCAAGTTTTGATCTTTCCATCATAGGAGTATCAACCGCATCGCATGAATCAAATCCAAATTTCTTCAAGATTTCATTAGCATACTTGGATTGATTGATGAAGATCCCATTGAGATTCTAAGATATTTGCAAGCCTAGAAAGAAGGACATTTGACCCATAATGGACATCTGGAATTCAGAACTCATCTCCTGGGAGAATCGATCACACTCTTTGGGATCAGAGGAGGCAAATATTATATCATCAACGTATATTTGCACATGAAGAAAGGTTTTGCCCGTCTTTCTGGTAAAGAGTGTAGGATCAACAGCACCTTTGGAGAACTTGTTGGCAAGAAGGAATTTTGACAACGTGTCATACCACGCCCTGGGAGCTTGTTTAAGACCATAAAGGGCCTTCTTCAAGCGATACACATGGTTAGGGAGTTCAGGATCCACAAATCCTTCAGGTTGACTTACATACACCACTTCTTTAAGATCGCCATTTAGAAACGCGGTCTTGACATCCATCTGATACACCACCATATTTTGACTAGCGGTATTTGCTAGAAATATTCTTATGGCTTCAATTCTAGCAACTGGTGCGAAGGATTCTTCGAAGTCAATACCTTCTTCTTGAAGATATCCTTTTGCCACAAGTCTTGCCTTGTTCTTTAATACATCTCCATGCTCATCAAGCTTCACTTTAAATATCCATTTGAGAGCAATTATCATAGCACACTCAGCAGGTGGCACTAATTCCCACACATCAAGTCGATCAAACTCATGGATTTCATCCACCATAGCAGTGAACCATGAATGTTTAGACATTGCATCCTTGAAATCTTTAGGCTCAACTTTAGAAAGGACAGAATTGAAGAAACACCACAAAGCGTCGGTAGCAAGTTGCTTACGGGTTGACACCGGACGTGAGGGGTTTCCAATAATGTTGTCAATTGGGTGGTCGTTTGTCCATTTCCTAAGGTGTTCATGAGGTTGAGAATAGGGAACTGAGGTAGCCGTGTTTGATTCATCTGAGGATGTAGCATCATTTGACGGTTCAGGTGCAAAGATGTTAACAAACGGCTCATTATCGGGTGGAGCGAAGGGATTTTCACCAAAAGAGTTATTTACAGCTGCAACTTGTTGTACAGATGAGGATTGACCATTAGATGTGGTGATTAAATGACTGAGGGTGGGAGCTTCAGGATCCCATGATAACAAGGTGGATGGACCAGAATTATCAATTGGGACATTAGCTACCCCAGCTGGTTGTGGAATGACAGTGACTTCTGGAGCGTCCACATTTTGAGGTTCAAAGTATTCATCAAACATAGGGTCAAATAGCTTTTTCCAATAATCACTTGTAGGATGTACGAAGGGAGTAGCAGGGGTGGAATTCTGTACAAGCCTGGAGCTTATAGGTCCAGGAGATAAGAGGTTATGTATGGGTCCAGAACTTGATTGTCCAGGAACCAGTTGCTCTGTCAGCTCATCGAACGTGATGTGGATTGTTTCCATTATGTCTCTGGTACGTTTGTTGTAGATTCGGTATCCCTTTCGTTCTGGAGCATAGCCAACAAAGAAACCAATGTTAGCCTTGGCCTTGAGTTTCCCCAGGTCTTCACTGTCATTTGTTGGATAGCACAAAGCACCAAATACACGAAGAAACGAAAGATCCGGTTTTCTGCCATGGACCAGTTCATATGGAGTCTTGCAGTGGAGAGGATGTATCAAGGATCTATTCTGTGTATAACAAGTTGTCGCAATTGCCTCAGCCCAAAGAAACATAGGGGCTTTGGAGAAGATAAGCATAGTTCTTGTAGCTTCAACTAATGTACGGTTGCGTCTTTCAACAACTCCATTTTGTTGAGGAGTTCATGGAATGCTCTTTTGATGACTAATTCCGACACCTTCATAAAATTGAGTAAGTTGTTTGTTCACAAACTCCGTTCCATTATCAGTTCTCTAATGAATCTAACTATTTTGTTGAGACGAACTTGCAACATTTTAATGAGTTTGATGATGGTTTCCGGAGTCTCGTCTTTTGATCGTAGAAACTTTACCCACGTGAATCGAGAGAAATCATCAACAACAACCAGCATATATTTCTTTCCATTGATACTTTGAATCCTCATTGGTCTACAGAGATCCATGTGGAGGGTGGGTAGGACTTCCATGATTGAGTTGACTGTCTTGGGTTTATGTGTGTGCTTTTTGCTTTTGCCCAATTGACATGCGGAACACAAGTGGTCTTTTTCATACTTCAGTCGGGGCAAGCCTCGAACAAGATCTTTACGTGTGAGTTCATTGATGGTACCGAAGTTCAAGTGGTTTAAACGACGATGCCACAACCATGATTTGTTCTTGGAAGCTTTAGAAAGCAAGCAAATTGGTGAGGACCGTAACATGTCTTCGATAGAGATGGTATAAAGATTAGTGCCCCGACTCCCCTTGAGTAGATCAACCCCATCTAATTCTCTAACAAAATAGGTGTGTTTTCTGAAAGCAACTTCAAGATCAGAGTCACCGAATTGACCAACAGAAAATAGATTGTGCCCAAGTCCTTCCACGTAGTAAACTCTGGATATCACACTGTCTGCAAAGACGTAATCCCCATAACCCATTATAGATCCAAAATGTTCATTTCCAAATCTAACCGTACCAATAAACTTTTCCACGAAATTCTTGAGCCGCGAGCGATCTCCAGTCATATGTTTTGAGCAGCCTGAGTCCAAATACCAAAGGACGATTTGTACGACCTGCATTTGAAACCAGACAATCGTGGATAACTGAAAAAGCTGGAGCCCCACAAACAGTTGGGGTCCGTTTGGTTAGCACACACAAATATTGGATTATCATATGTCACAGATATCTCACTGGAACTTTCACATTTTGATGCACTAGAATTGGGAGTGGTACTAAGTTCTTCTATTGGGAATAGTCTACCAGTAGGTCTCCATTTCTTAATAGGCACAACTTTGGAATTAGTGATCCTAGTCATTGGGCACTTTTTCCTTAGAGTGAATTTCCTTCCAGTAGGTCTCCATTGATAACCAACATTAATGAACACTTTTCCTGTTTTACTCCATACTTGTTTTACCGGTTTAACACACGAGACATTCATAACTGGAGATTTCATAGTGGATTTAAGAAAGGACACAACGCAAGCATCATGATTACCAAAAAATAAACATTTGTTGCAAGTCTTACAAATAGCACCAGAATTCGAATTAATTACATCATTGTTAACACAAATGTTTGAATCAACACGATTCCTTTCATTAAGCATAACTTTATTGTTCCTAGATGATTCTTCTACTTCCTTCATAAGTGTACTCTTAGCCGGCAAGGTCCTATCACTCTTTGTATTGCACCTAGGCTGTGACTTGCTAGCATTAGATACACCTTTTACTCCTGTAGAAGCAATGACGGGAACATTAGTATGATTAGTTGCTACTTGTTTACCGGTGATCATGATGGTGGATTGGGACATGGTTTGGGGATGATCTAATGTAACATGTTTGTTGCCACTTTTAGAGTGTGATGCAAATGACCTTTCCGACTTGTTATCATTCTTGGGGCATGATCCTATGGCATATTCTAATAGTTCCTGGGCTCTATTAGTGAGGAAGCAAGCACCAATAACAACATCATCATTAGGTTTAGATATTCTCTCATCTTCAATGGTTTCTCTAAGCATGACCAGACAGTCCTTAAGATTCTTAAGGTAGTTGTTGTGAACTAACTTATTGTTCCTAAGGGGAAGAGAAACATTGACAGCATCACACGCATATTTCTTGCAAGCATGTACGTTGGAAATTACATGATCACAAGAAACGACGGGCATTTTACCCTTCACCATAGTCTTTAGATTCTCAATTTCATTTAACAAAGAAGTGACTCTTTCATTGTTTTGGTCACGTGTAATTTTAATAGACTCAAACAATTCTTTGTAACGTTGTTTAGCGTTTGACATTTCAGCACGAAGCCACTCATTTTCATGTTGTAGTTCATTGATCATGCCCTGTTTCTGAAAGTTTTGAGAATCGATCGACTTCTGGTAATTGGTATTGGTCACACGCTTTTGTTCAATTTTAATTGTGCAATTTGGGCCCTCAACTTCCGAATCGTGTTTGAGTGAGCTTGAATTACATCATCCTTTTTGGCTAATTCAAAACATGTATCAAATTCAGGAGCATCCGAAGATGTCTTGGCATTTGATACTTTTACGTTTTCTTTCAGATGTTGGTATTTTAGTTGCAAGTTAAAATTATCAACTTCAAGTTTTGAAAAACTCCTGACCATGTTGTCATGGTCGTCGTTTTGAATTTTGTGGTTTAGTTGGTAATTCTCCCCCTCAAGCTCAATCACACAATTCTGAAATACATTTAAAGTAATGGACATTTCATGAAATTGCTTAGCAGATAGGGCAGAGCCAGTAACAGTGTAAAAGACATCTTGTGCAATGCAATTAGCAATCAAGTCCTCATTCATGATGAGGATGTTTTTTCTGTCAATTTCACTGTATTTGAGATCGATTGCCAATTGGTTACCCTCTTTTTCTACTTCTTTAAAAACCTTTTTTATTTGATTCACATCATTATCGATGGTAGTTTTAAGGCCTTCAAAGTGTTCTTTAAGAAGATCGAAAAATGGCATAACTTCAGTAAGGTAACACTGCTTTGTTTGCTCAAACCCCCTTTCCCCTTCTGTAATCCCTGTTGGTGTAATTCTAGTTTTGCATGTTTTTTCAAAATCCTTAAACAATTGGCCTAGAACATATAACGCAATTAGGGTATTACACTGTCTGGGTAAGGTATATGGCACAAGATGTTGGGGTGTGTGCAAGGGATAGATGGTTGGGTCTGCAATCCTAAAGATGGTACGTGTATTACCAATGATTCTTTCAGCTTTCATTTTTTCCATGTCAATATTCCAGAACACTTTTCAGGAAGGATTTTCTTTTGAGGGACAAAAATAGCTGAGTGATTGTCATTTGTGTAATCATGGTGAAACACAATATTTTTAGCAACACATAGTGGATCCTTAAGTCGCTCAGCAAGTTTTTCCCTAGTTCTATCCTCAGCCTTCTCAATCTCATCATATGATTTCACATCAGGAGGGGCATGGTTAGGGTCAAGCATAGTGTGTGCATCATATAGCGCAGGTTGAGCACCTATACCAATTCTAAGAAATTTGACTTTAGTCTTAGAGGCATCAAGTTCACTAAATTCATCTTTTAGTTTCCTATGTTTTTCCATCATTTGAGCAGATTGAATGGTTTGACCTTGCATGTACAACTTATCTTCCAATTTGTTTTTCAATGTTTTGAGTTTTGAAAAATCATTTAGAAGTTTGGT
Organism: Artemisia argyi; assembly: GCA_030686995.1. Taxonomy (NCBI): domain Eukaryota; kingdom Viridiplantae; phylum Streptophyta; class Magnoliopsida; order Asterales; family Asteraceae; genus Artemisia; species Artemisia argyi. The sequence goes on along the minus strand of JARVZY010003220.1, from coordinate 55,576 downwards.
TTCTTTTTCTTGGTAGTCGAGTTTGATTGAAGTCAACCCCTTTTGAATTTCCTGTCTTTGTTTGACAGTCTGATCCAATTGTTTTTTTAAAGAAACTAACTCCTTTTTCAATGTTTCTTGTTTGGCATTGTTTTCAGTTATGTAAGTACGCAATTGCCATTCCATTTTCTGCTCACGTTCATTAAGTTCAAATTTAGCACGCTGCTCATATAAGGCCACCTGATCCTTAAGGATGTTAACTCTAGTGATCAAGGAGTCATCAGGGTGCTCATGTAACTCAAGTTCTCTAGCGTCAACCGACGGCATGTCACTTGGTACAACTTTCATTACATTGTCATTCACATACCGTTCATATGGGATATTATTGGTATTTCCCATATTAGTGATATCTGTGTTCTCAATGTTCGTGGGTTGTACCGAGTCACATGCCCCCTGTGGATTGATAGAGCAATTCAGATTAGAATTTAGTGGCTTTGGTACCTCAGAGATAGCAGAAGTGATGGAGGAGCCAGACAGCTGTGGAGATGATGCAGCGGCAGACAGATTAGCCATGAAGATAGTTTGAGCTATGGGTTCTTCATCAACATCCGAATCAAAAGCATCACAGTCTTCAACTTGGAAGATGTTCGGATCATTGAGTGCCATGTCCAGGACAGGTTGATCATCCACATCAGCATCAAACGTATTCTTGTCATCACCAGCTAGAAAGAGCAAAGCTTCTTCATCCAGAGCAGTACCATTCTCTTGTGCCTGCATTAGCAACATCTTGTCCTTGAAGTACTCTGAGTTTTGAGGACGCTTTGGAAGAGTGCAATTCCTAGCAATATGACCCAGCCCTCCATAGTTATAGCACTTAGGCTGCCTAGCTTGCATTCCCGACTCTATACTGCCCATTATCTCTACCAGCATTTCTTGGATTGACATTTTGTCTTCCTTGCACATTCTGCACTACCACTCTTCCATCTTCAATGACTGCCTGATTACGTGGGTTAGACGAAGTCCTGAGTTTGTTGTTAGTTGGTGGAAGTACAGCTCTGAACTGTTGGACTAATAAGGAGACTTGGTTGGAGAGGTTATCAATCATCATGTCGGTATGAGAATATCGAGAGTCAGGATGGGTGTTTAAGGCAGTTGGTGAGGGAGTTGATGATTGTCCATTAGTTGAGGTAGACCTGGATGAAGGTAGTTGAGATTGATCATTTGAAGACTGAGTAAGTTGTTGAACATTGGACACAAAGGCAAGGGACTCATTAGTTGTTGTAGGACTGAGCTTTTCTCGCATTGCCCGATCATAAACTGCATGTTTCTCATGTTGTTGGAGATATGCATAGAGCTGTTCATGATTAGTATGCCTGAGACCTTTGTTGAGCTTGACAGCTGTAACAAACCTATCCCATTCAGGTGCCATGTTATTCACGAATTTTGAATTGAGCTGAATGTTAGGCATTGTCATCTTGATGGCTCTCATGTCATTGACAAGCTTGTGAAATCTGACGTAGTAGTCAGTGATGCTTTCACCTGGATTCATTTTGAAGTGCTCGAATTCATCATACAACTGTGACTCCCTATCTTCTTTGGTTAACTCAGATCCTGCAAGAAGCATCTTCACATTATCCCAAACTGCTTTCGCATCGGTGTTAAAGTTGATGAGTTTGTAGACATCTTTAGGAAGTCCTTGAATGACAATATTCGAAGCTCTGATGTCAGCATCATAGCGTTTCTTTTCTTCATCAGAAAGATCATCGTAGATACGAGGTCTTTCTGGACCAACTGCCGCAGGATTGTCATCAGTAGCTGCGATAGTGTCTCTGGTTGTCCCCATGATGAAAGGTCCATTATCAATGGATTTCAGGATGTTCACACCATTTTCCTTACCCAAGCAGTATAGACGAATCCTTTGTGCCCATGATTCATAGTCGGTCCTGTCCAGCATAGGAGGATGAGTATCCGACCCTGCTGCCTGAATGTCATCCGATGCAGTGCTTGCCATGCTGTGAAGACTGAGTAGTTACACGTATCAAGCTGTTAAACACACGTGAGATTCGTGTTTTGTTGCAACAAGTCGAATTACAATCACTTCTCAGAAAACAAGTCAAATCGTAAGATTAAACTCACAACGTCAAGTTATTATTGAAATAACAAGTCAAGTTGTATGAATAGTCTCACAACGTCAAGTTACTGAAGGAGTAGATGAAACAACTTAAGCCGCTACAGCTCACAAACTTCACAAATGTTAACACGCTAAGATAGTCACAACTCGCTAAGACTTAAACTCGCTAATTATCAACTCGCTGTTACCAAAACCTGACAACTCGCTACTGTCAACACGCTATCAATCAATACGCTACGTATACAACTCACCAATGGACAAGTCGCTAATCTGACAAAACGCTGACTGCTCAACTCGCTATTCTCAAACAGCTGAAGCCTCAACTCGCTAGATATCAACTCGCTATCAGGCAAAACGCTAACTGCTCAACTCGCCAATGCCAACTCGCTACACTCTAAACCTGACAACTCGCTAGGGATGAGACAAAAGTGTCACTATCGTAGCGATTTGTCCGTATGTTCCAAAATAGCAAACCGCCAAATCTCTAAGCTCAACTCGCTACACACAACTGCCAACTCTCTACCAAGAGATACCAACTCGCTGGCAAGAAAAAGTACTCGAAATGCCACCAATGTCCACCAAAGTGATGAAATGACTAAACCAAGGTTACAACAAGGTGTCTACACAACTAATAAACAAGAAAGTACAAGAAGAATGTCGAGATAAACACCTAACAAGATCAAACTCGAGTGAAAACCACTAGAATAAATCGAACCACCCTAAAACCACAAACCATACTATAAATTCGAGCATACCATGAATCCTAGGATAGAACCATGGCTCTTGATACCAATTGTAATATACTCTAATATAAGAACATGGATGGTTATGTGATTTAGGATGATTAGAGATGTATTTTCTAGTAAGATGTTAGAGAGAGAATGAGATGAGAGAAGTGGGAGCCTTGTATGTGAAAACTTGTGAAAGGTTAGATTGCAAATGAAGGTCCAACCCTTTCCCATGGGTGGGAAAGGGTATATATAGTTACAATGGAAACGCCCCTTGAAACGGGCTGTAGAGCGGGCTGACAGTGGGTAAGAGACCCGACCCGACTCCACAAATACTAACTAATACTACTCAACATACTAACTAATATGATAATTACTACGAGCTACAATATGCTAAACTATACTCGGGGTGACCGAGTCTTCATATGAATAATCGTATTCCTAACATCGTTAATTTCACTCTGATAGTCCATTTGCTATGAAATTGTGATACTGATGTGTGAATAACAATAACCATGTAGTACTTCTATATATACTATGATCAGTTTAAGAAATTCATGAAGTGTAATTATAAATGGTAAATGGCTAAAAGTAAGGCTAAAATTATTCAATGTGATTTACATATATTCATAAAAAAAACAGAAAGTATAATAATAATAATTGATACAAGGTTGCTAAAAGTATGGATGTAATTTTGTTCCAGGCGTCAAATTGATATGTTAACTGAAAATCCAATTATTTTGGCATTAATAGCACAATAATAATTGATACAAGGTTGCTGAAATTATGGATGTAATTTTGTTCCAGGCATCAAATTGATATGTTAACTGAAAATCCAATTATTTTGGCATTAATAGCACATATTAACTGATATTGTTTATTGTAGCTTGGGTTTTATTCACCTTATTTTTAGTGGCTGTGCGAAAACAATAATGTGTGATAATCTACAATATCTACATGATATTCCATCTAATTTCTGTTGTGATCACTTGTTTGCTGTAGTATTTCCACATATATATTTTTTTCACACATCTAACAGTTGAGTGGGACCAACTTATAACATGAACCTTTGGCATGTTGAATTTTCAACAAATTACTCTTTTAACTTCGATATCATATGCTCATGCTTCACCAACATTAAAATAAGTAGGTGCGTATATCGTTAACAATAATGTACCATAGGAATCCCTAACTGTTGCACTTTGTTTTGTTCTCATTATTGACCCTTTCACATGCCATTGTGCCTCAATACTTTGTTGCAAACTTGTAACCAATGTTGCAAAAATCGTGAATCGGTAGCCGGGCGGTCGACCACCCTGCAGCCTGTAATCGGTCAAGGCGGTGATTAATCGGTGATTAATCGGTTTGGCATTTCCTGCATGTTTTGAGAATTTCTGGAGAGCAAACTAAAGATCTTAACTGATTCAAGCCTTCTATGTTTTCAAACCTCAATAAAAGGCTTCAATTCTGATTATGAGGCCCATTGTGCGTTATAAGTGAAATAAACGATCCCCAAATTAAGTAAAATGCCTAAACTTTTTTTTTTTTTAAATTTGACCGATTCGGCCGATTCGGCCGATTTTTGACCGATTCGGCCGATTTTTGACCGATTCGGCCGATTTTTGGCCGATTTTTTTCCCAGACCGATTTTTTTAGCCGATTAGCCTAAATCGCCAAGGTCTATGGCCGATTACCTTGGAATCGGCGATTAATCGGCCAATTTTTCCGATTTTTGCAACATTGCTTGTAACATGTAAAAGTGATAGCTGTATAGTTTTTACGAAAACTTAACAAATGGTTCAATTTGAAGCTAATTTTTGTTGAGTTGTTTAGTTGGATTCATTGATTCTTTTCCTGGTTGATATTTATTGACATTTGGTCATTTGCCTATTTTATATACATGATTGACTATCTGAATGTTGTACTATTGCAATCATAAGAAGCTCAAAACAGAAAGATGGCTTTGGTTTTATGTGCAGCTTCTCGAACCTGGAAGATACATTTGGCTGTTCAAAAGTGTATGATCTCCTGATACTGCTTTCGCAGGTTTGTTTTATAGTCCAAATACCCAAATTCTTATGAGGATGTACCAAATACGCAAAATATGAAATTTATAATGAAACCACAAGTTTTATTAATCTTTTAAAAGAGCATGACAATTGAAACACAAAATCAGTAATACATTATAGTAGTACATTATGCATCCTCTCCATTCTTGTCATGTCCGAAACATCTAACCCGTTTATTGCCAAAGATTGAAACGGGATTTGTTCTTCTGCGTTTCACACTTGGAGCCTCGGGCTGGGTTTCTTCGTCATCATCAAGGGTAATGACTTCGTCCCATTTCTAGTTCATCAAGTTAATGAACCTTTTTCGCTTCTTCTGAATCTGAAATGTAAAACAAATAAGCATTATAATTAGTAATGTTGTGATATTGAAACAGGGATGTTCATTTTTCATTAAAGAAATACAAAGGTTGGAAAAAGTATGTTACGTCGGCATCTCGGTTTCTTTGATAGTGAACTGGAAGAGGGACCGGGAGAGGTGCATGGGCTGGGAGAGGTGCAAGGGCTGCTGGAACATGTGAAAGGGCTGCTGGAACAGGTGCAAGGGCTGCTGGAATTGGATTAAAACAATTATCAATGGGTGGAGAAACCTCAACAGTGGGACCAAGGGATAATGATGACATGACCATTGTTATTTCAGTTTGGCTATCCATAATTCAGCAGAAGTTTTGAGTTTGTGATATGTTATTGTGCCTAAACCATGATTTTGTGCCTTCTTTTTATAGTGGCACTTTGTTAAGGGTATGGTAGGATTTTGCATAATGTAAGGCATGATTTTAGAAGAAATATTCCTGATTTGCAGCCTCTTTAAAGACAGAAAACTGGATGGGTGGAGCTGTTCCAAATGGGCTGTAGATGGGCTAAATAATTTCCATGCGTGTTATACTTTGTTTTTAAAGCCATACAGTTTTTGCATCTGTTACTTTTGTTTTTAAATTCATGTTACATTGATGTATTGATTTATTAGCATTTGTAAAACACTTCTTTCTAACATAAGTAAGATGTTGAATCTGAATTTTTAAGCCTTCTATTTATAGCATGTCCCAAATGCTTTATAAAGTAGTATAGATATGTCAATATGATAGAAATTGTCATTTGTACCCGCGATAGACAGGTTCCATAGCCGAAAAATTAGTGGTCCGGAGGTCATAAGTAGAAAATAACTGTCCATCAGTTTAATGCTATTTTGAAAGGTGTTCGGAGATAGACAAATCTAGTAACCGGAGGATTTGGGATAGCTATCGCTTGTTATTTTTTATTATTATTTCTATTTATCTTTTGTATAATAAAACAAAACCTCACGTGAGGACTTTTGTATTTCCAAAAAACTCAACCTTCCCTTATTGAGTAATAATTTAATTACTATTATTTTTCGTATTTTAAAAAAAGATTATTTCCTTATTATATACTCCCTCCGCCCCAATTTATTTGTCCACTTTTGATTTTTAAAGTTTTTCTTTGTCAATTTTGACCTTAAAATTGACAATGGAAGACTCAAAAAGTCAAAACTGGACAAATAAATTAGGAAGGAGGGAGTAAAAGATATGACAAATATGAAATATATTTGTTATTTCTTTTATATAATAAAACAAAACCCAAGTGGGGACTTTTGTATTTCCAAAAAACTCAACATTCCCTTATTGAGTAATAATTTAATTACTATTATTTTTCGTATTTCAAAAAAAGATTATTTCCTTATTATATAAAAGATATGACAAATATGAAATATATTTGTCATTTCTTTTATATAATAAAACAAAACCTCAAGTGAGGACTTTTGTATTTCGAAAAAACTCAACCTTCCCTTATTGAGTAATAATTTAATTACTATTATTTTTCGTATTTCAAAAAAAGATTATTTCCTTATTAAATAATTTTTTAATTTATAAATTTGTTTTGTTGATATGAAGATAAATACAAAAAATATAGATAAGATGCAACTAAAAATATGATTACACTTTTTAAATGATTATCTATAATAATAAAAAACTATAACTAAAAATTATAAATCAAACAAAACAAATATTAAATTATTTGTTTTTAATAAATAAAAAATATCATTCAAAAAATTTTTTTAAAAACCCGCGCGTGCACGGGTATTATAACTAGTTATTATTATCATTTTTACTCTCCGGTGATGATAAATTCGTACTTCAATGATGATAAACGTTTAATGATGTCTTGAATTTTGATAATAAAGAAATTTATCACAAAGGTAGTCTCATATATATATGGGTAGAGTTATAAGGACGGGGGTACTTTTTTTATTCTAACGGGGGTATGCCAAATTTTGGCATTTTGTGACTTTTTTTTTTTTTTTTTTTTTTATTTTTATAATTTTGTTTATATCAAAAAGCTATAAACCTGAAAGTGCGGAACAAAAAATATAAAGTTTAATATGTCAAACTGTTAAAACTGTCAGAAATACGGAACAGAAACTGGGCTGCGCTGGAAAAAAATAGGGGACAAAAGGGAGACAAAGGCCCTGACACCTTTGTCCCCCGTTAGAATAGTACGACCCATATATATTTGACAAAGATTGCCTAGTACTTTAAGACATTGCGTGTACATCATAATGTTTTTAGAAAAAGTTTGACAATACTTTTTTAATAATGTACAATTTTCTTTTTTCTTGGTATGGAGCAGACTACCTTGAACAATTTTTGTTATTCTAGCCTTAAAAGCTTTAGAGATAATATTTACAGATAAGATTTACATCGTTATGTATATTTTTGAGTAAAAGTACAACTCGTTGGAAACCCAAATAAAACTCGTGACCCCCCTTTATGTGATGAGATTTGACACCAAAAAGTATCCATGTCTATATTCCAATAATGTACATAGATGGCCTAAGTTAATAGTGACTAAATCACTAGCCTAGATGTAAAGCTTGACCACTAGCTATCTACTATTTGTTTTTCATATCTTTCCAAAAATTTGCATATGCATTGTTACTTGAACAAGATGCGACAAAACAATGAAAATATTAGGACTGCAAGTAGTGGCTAGGTAAAATCGTTATTCATATGTAATTTTGTGATGTGAGATCCTTAGAGAATTGAAATCAAAATAAGTTGCATTCAAAAAATTTATGTCCCTATACATGCAAATTTTTGGTCGAAAATTATAAATACCTATACAATAAGTGGAACGAGATACTATTGCAAGTTATGTTATTACAGCAAAAAGGGTTGTTAAAGTGGTTGAAAAAGTGGTTGCTTACAGCTTTCAAGAGCTTTTTTGGGAAGTTAAAAGTTATTGTATTAAATACTAAGGATGGTGGCAGTTATAATTCTGAAATCACTCATACCTCTCAAATTCATCAATAATATCATTTCACCTTATTTCACCTCATTCACACTTTTTTCATACCTCCCAACCTTTTTTTATTGGCAACCATGCCTTTTTCATACTTCCAACTAATTTTATTTTTTTATTTTTTATTTTCATAAATTATATTAAACAATTTAATAAAAACATAATATTTCATTAATAAATAAAAGAAAATTACATAACACTTAAAAAAAACATAATTAAAAGGAAATTACATTATTCTTAAAAAAAAAAAGGAAATAACTAGTCATCGAGATATGTTAAGTTTTAAGCCTCTACGTGGTCCGTAAGATTATATAGGAGTCGGTAATGGATTTGTTCGTCGAGTAACTCCTGTAATACACTATCGTTATAAACTGGCGCGACCGGCGGATCTTTTATATGAACCGGTGATATTGCAACTCGATCGTCTTTTAAAATCATATCGTGAAATATGATACACGTATAAACGAGTTGTCGAATCTTTTCAACCGACATTGCCCGGAGAGGACGGGCAAGAATCATCCATTTATTTTTAAGACGATCAAAAGCTCGCTCGATATCTTTTCTTGCAGACTCTTGTAGCTTCTTGAATCTCTTTTCCTTCAGTTCAACCGGATGCTTATATGCTTTAACAAACGTTGCCCATGTAGGATAGATTCCATCAGTAAGATAATATCCATGTTTGTAAAACCGTCCATTTACATGAAATGAACTGTTTGCCGCCCTTCAATTTCGCTCCGTAAGATACAATGGTGACTGATTAAAAACATTGATATCGTTGTTTGCACCGGGAGGACCAAAAAACGAATGCCAAATCCACAAATCGTATGAAGCGACGGATTCAAGCATAATAGTTGGGTATTGATAATCACCTCGCTTATATTGACCTTTCAAATGTCTAGGACAATTACGCCATGGGAAATGTGTACAATCAATGCTACCAAGCATTCCAGGAATGTGATCTTTATCTTCATGAAACTCGTATAAGCGTGCAATGTCATGGGATGTCGGCCTACGTAAGAACTCTCGACCATATAATTGAATAATCGCTTGGCAAAAATTATCAAGACATTCTCGTATAAAAAAATTAATAACAAGAACTTTAAAAAAATATGTATAACGATAACTTTAAAAAAATTTAGTAACAAGAACTTAAAAAAAATATATAATGATAACTTTATAAAAAACTAATAACAAGAACTTAAAAAAAAATATATAACGATAACTTTATAAAAAATTAATAACAAGACCTTTATAAAAAAATTAATAACCTGACGTTCGGCGCGCCATGTTTAAATAGTCATCAAATCTATCTGGAGGTTCACCCGTTGCGAGTTGCCGAATGGCCGATGTGCATTTTTGTAACACCGTGAAACTTTTTTTCCCCTCGCATCTAGGCCCTCTTGAAACCATTCGAAATTCGCTTCAACGTCACCAACAACTCTTAAAAACAAGCTTTTATTCATACGAAACCAATCACGAAAAGTATTGTCGGAAAACTTTGGACGTTCAACGAAATAGTCATTCATTAGTGTTCGTAAAGCTTCTTCACGAAAATGGGTTACATACTCCCGAGTTTCGGTAGAGCTTGCCGTGTCGTCAATTGAATCGTACACGGCCAATAAGGTTTCTAGGGTGCTACCGGATGGCAATAGTTCGGACGATTCGGCGGGAGTCATTATCGAGTCGGACGAAGAAGAAGATAATAAAACCATTGTAAAAATATGTGAATTGGTTATATATGTGAATTGTATTGTTTGTGTTAAAAAAGTATGTGTTTTAGTTTAGTATATATAAGATTTTTTTTTTTTTTTTTTTTTTTTTTGGTTTTCTAGCTCAATGTCTCTCTCCAAACGGTCACAAATTTAATGCCCAACGTCTCTAATATTTTCAAACCGCCGAAGCAATTTACGCCGTTGGACCCTTTCCGCTGGCCATACCGCCAAGGTGGCGACGGTGTTTACCGGCAGTATGGCCATGCCGCTAGGCATACCGTTGGCCACTGCCACCGTTCAAAGAGCATTAGATGTAGTTAACAAGCTTCACCTCGTCATTTGGGTCCCACGTGTGCCACATCAACCAACATCTCTTCACAACTAACTCATTCCTCACCAAACAACAAACCTCAACTTCTTCATTAAGGCCCCATCACTTACATATTTATTTTTTTATTCAATTCATTAAATAAAATAAATTACTTATATTAAGTGATAATCTCGATTTTAAAAAGATTATATACTAAAGGTTAACAAAATAAGCCAGTTAAATACCTAAATTACAAACAACTGCTTGTTGCTTTTATGCTTTACTAAAAAACATACTAAACCAAGAAATCCAATGGGCTTCACCAATTTACACGGGCCTTAACTTAAGCCCAATCCAAAAACTATGGTTGACGCTTATATAGAAATCACAAACCCTTCGTTAGTCTCTCAACCACAGCAACACACACACCGCCGTCGAAGACCAGAAGACAAAAATGAGCTTCAAGGTAACCACTTTTTTCTAAGATCACATGATTAATTATTTAAACAACAAAAAAAGAAAGGGGGAAAAAAGGTACAAACCCGTCAAACTTTTCACTTCGACGTGCCCACGAAGAACAGACCAACGGCGAGGAACGGAGAGGGTGGGTCGGTGTGGCGGTGAGGAACGGCGAGGTTCTTCCCCCTCCACGTAGGAACGGCGAGGTTCTTCAACGAGACCTGATTCGTGGTAAAACACAATATCAATATTATAGTATAGTAGTAAGCTCAAGAAATCCGCAAAGAAATACGGATAACCCGAGGTCGTATCCCGTGAAAGTTGAATGGAATTCCGAATTTCCGATTCGAAAAACGCGTCGTGAAAAGTGGTAAAAAGTGATTTTGATGAGATTATACTAATGAAATAGTAAATGAAACACAAATAATCATCTAAACACGTAATTCAAGTAAAGCAACTAGAAACGTAACGTAGAAATGAAAAACGTAAACTAAAACGTAAAATAAACGTCAACGCGCGAAATAAAACGCGACTTTTTAGTTACACGACTCCTACAAACTTGGAAATAATTTCTAAAAATCAAAAATGATAAAAGAAAATTTTGAGAAAAAGAAAAATATTTTTTTGACTTTTTATGAATTTTTTATGAATTAAAAACTATTTTAAGTAATTAAAAATTAAAAGAAAATACAAATAAAGTGAGAAAAATAAAAATTAAATTTTGAAAATTATAAAATAACTAAAAAGAAATTTTAAAACTAAAAACTAATTTTTTGGCTTTTTATGTAATTTCTAGGAATTAAAAACTATTAAAACTAATTAAAAATTTAAAAGAAAATTCAAATTAAATGAGAAAAATACAAAATAAATTTCTAAAATTCTAAAATAACTAAAAATAATTTTCTAATATTTTTTTGGATTTTTCTGGAGTTTTTCAGATTTTTTTTGAATTTTTGGTAATTAAATAGTAATTAAAAATGATTAAAATTGAAAATTAAATAAGAAAAATAGCAAATAAGCTCAGAAAAATATGAAAATTTCAGGAAAATTCTAAAATAATATTCTTAATCTAGGAAAAATATAAAAATGGAAAAATAAGCTGTGGAACTGATTAATGGCTTAAAACTGCTTATATTAAAGTGCTTATTGTTAAGCACTTTGACCAATTTGACCAAAACTTGACCTAAATGATTTTTAGACTCTAAAGAACTTATAAGAACAGATCTCAGGCCAATAAGTACTCAGAAACACAAAGAATTGCCCAATAAAGTCCAATAAGCTCAAATGAAAAAGCAATAAGCACAAGCAGAATACGCAGATACTAAAACTCAACTGAGATAGCAACTATGAGCACTATTGAGATCAAATGAATTAACAAACTCAGAGAATAAGCCAGAAAACAAACTAGCAGCCCTACACTATGAGATCAGATTCTATGCTAGACCACCAATTAGGCAATGCCAATAAGCTGTAAGAATAAGCTGAGTAGGTGAAACTAATGGGTGCAATATACTCACTTACAATCTGAGAACACCAATACTTCAACAAAAGAGATTTCCAATCAATTTAACTAGATTAATAAAGGCCTAGAAAACGTGTTGAAAACTGATGCACAGGGGATTAGCAGGCTCAAACAGTCCACTTCCACAAGCTTTTCAGATAAGCTAAAAAGCTCCAAACCTCAAAATTCTTTTTGATACCTACTCACCTACTGCTAAGCTATTCAAAACAACAAACCAAATTAATTTCCAAACTCAATTAAATCCTACAAGTGATCCCAAAATGTTGTCCTCAAACTGATTTCTAAAAATGATTTTGACTTTTGGATTACAAATCAACTTTGACTAATCCCAAATTTAGTAGCCGAGATCTAACCTAAGGTGTATTCTAATGATGTTTAACCACTAATACTACTTACGTAAACACAGATTGCAACTAATTACTAAGATAGCAAGAACAGATATGAAATGAAGCAAGTAGAAATCAAATATCAAGCTATTTTTGACTTTTATGCTATGAGGCCTATGAATTATATCCTACTACTACTCTAATATATCTATATTAAGCTAACTGTACTAGACTAATAACCAGAAACCACCCAAAGAACACTAGACTATACTAATCCAAACACACCATAATATGCTAACTGTCAACAAGTATGCAGCAACTCAGTGACAAAGCAATCCAAACCTTGACTATAGTAACAACTATGCTCAATAATGCTTAATGAACCAGAAATCTTAGATCTAAATAGCAACTAACATCAAAAACACAGATTCAAATGATATGACAGATAAGTGCAATACTGAAACAGTTAATAACCGATAATCACTAACAAGTATGAAACGGCAAACAGAGATAGCTTACTATCTAATGATGATGCAAGAAATTAAAAACAAACAGGAATAAGCAACTATAATAAGATCTACACTACTAATTTATAATGATGCAAAATTAGCTATGAAATTTGAGACGAAAACTAACCAAGCACCTCTCAGCCAAACAAAGAGGTGCAATCCCTCACAGCCTGTCTTTAGACAGGCCAAAAGCTCCTATTTGGCTGCCTTCAACTCCCAATTAAGCTCAGCTTAATAAGCTAATATTGACTTTTGTTGACTATTTGAGAATTTGGAGAACTTATACTATATAAGCTACTAAATAAACTTACAATAGCTAGAGAGCTAATATAAGCTTATATGAAAGGAAAACTAAGCTTATTGAAGCTTAAATTTGAAATTGAAAACATATTTTTGTATTTTTTTAGGAATTTTGTGATTTTTTTTTTTTTTTTTTTTTTGATACAGAGTAAGTAAATAAATGAAAGTAACTTTTGAAATAAGCTAAGAGTAATTGATATAAGCTATTGAAACAGTAATTATGCTAAAATAACAACTAAATAGAATTATAAGGAATTAAGCTAAAATGGAAATTTCATTAATAAGAAAACTGAGTACAAATGAGAATTACAAAGTAAATAAGCTGAAAAAGTAATTAAGCTACTGAAATTTCACTAAAACTACACAGAAAAACTACACACTCAGCTTGTGAAATGAGGAGGGTATATATAGTTGAGCTGAGGGCTTGGCCTTGGATGTCCAGGTCATCAATCCGCGTCTCTTGTGCTTTCTCTGAGCTCTTATCAGCCGTGTGATCAAATTCCAGGTGCTTCCATTTATTTTGGACCCTTGATTGATTGATTGATTGATATGACCAATCCTCCGTGTGTGATGCTATTGGTCCACGTACCCCTATCTGACATGTGCTGACATTCCCTGACACGTGACTCACTCTTCTAGAAGACCAATCATTAGGTAATTATTGCTTATCTTGGGGTAATTTTGGTGTGTGGGTTTTTTAGGGTTCTACGTACAGTAGTAAATCTGGGAATTGGGTGAAATTGGGGGTAAAGTCTAAGGCGGGGTGTTTGTATGTTTTATTAGTTTTTGGTTTGACCGGGTTAAAAGGTGGGTTTGACTGGGTAACTTAGCAGGCCTGGGTAAAAAGTTAAAGGGTGGTGGGCTGTTTGGTGTCTTGGGCTAAGTGGGATTAAGGTTTAGGGTTATTATTATTGGACTTAAGTTATTAGTGGATCCGGATGTATGATTTAGGAGTAGAAAATTTATCAAGGACCAAAAGTGTACCAATCTAAAAATCAGGGACCATTTCTGTATTTTATGAAAACTTCTTCAAGGACTTATGTTGTAAACTTCTGAATCATAGAGGACCACTTTTGAATTTTCTTCCAATTTATTCCAAGGGATCATTTTTGTAATTCTCTGAAACTACAGGGACTAAATTCGCCAATTTCTCCAAACTTTTGCCAGGGACTAAACTTGGAAAATGATGAATCTCTGAGGTTGATTTTGTCATCTTGAGCTTAGACTTTGACCATTTGACTTCCCCGGCTCCGGCTTTTGACACTTTCCATTCTCGTGCTCGTTTTTGTCGGTTTTGCTGTGTTTTTGTCCATTTTTCTCATATCCGTACCTGCACATACACAAATACAAAAACATGCATTCTCTTGGCATTTTTGGTTAGTATTTGGTATTTATGGTCTGATTTAAGGTCTAAAAGGATGAGTGAATAAGCACTCATCAAATTCCCCCAGACTAAGGTATTGCTGTGCCCTCACGCAATGTCATCACCTCACGCTTAAAAGATAAATAATTTTCAAAACCTCTCTTTACTGACGTTGTAAAGTAGCAATGATGTTCAAGAGAGATAGTAAAATCATTTATTCTCAAAAACGCTCCATTTTCCGATTTTTATGAATAACAACTACAACTACTATTTTTGTACTTTTTCATTTATATATATGACGGTTTGTTTTGACTTTCATTATCAATTCTTATCTGTTGATAATTTTCAGGGTCAACGAGTAGAAACACTTCTCACAGAGAAGAGACCGTACGGATAAAAATCGTCATCCTTGATTTTTCACAAGCTCCCAAACTAAGCGTAAAATCGAAATCATTGTTTATCAGAAGTTAGATGCTAACACTGCCCACAAAAGTTACTTGTGTATTACCTCTTGTCCCCAGGTCCTAAGTTTTGTATCTAAGGATTTTAATTTGTGAGAAATGAATTGCTTCATATTTTCTCGTTTCGATATTTGTTAGTCCGATAAGAGCACAAAATTTGAACGCTAAGTAGTTTCCAAACTTTCCCTCGAAAACCCCTGCATACAGAAATTGGGTCCACATGAAGGTCTCTGATTTAACATGATTTGTGGAGGCTCCCTTTTTATTTACGACCGAGACATACCATGTTTGATACCCGAAACGGAAGCTTTTTATTAGGGAAACCCCCGGAGTCGAAGCTTGGCATTTTTGCATAATCATAAGCACTTTAATAATACTTTGGTCCTTAGTCCTTTATTCTTTTACAGTCAACGGTTTATGAGCCGCCAAGATGTAAGAGCTTTATTATGACTTTGGATTTCTATCCGCTGCTTTTTGTAGCTTTGGATTCCTCTGCCTTTTTATTTGGCTTTGGACTATTATTATCGATATTCATAACTATATGCCAAACCCCGAGTCCTACGGCCTTTACTAAGATCACAACATCGGCAGCGAACCGGCAAGATGCAATAGTCTATTTCACCGTAACACTGGCAGTACCTCAATGTGTACCAAACCCCCATATGCAGAGATTTCGTTGGGAACGAGAAAAAACTAAGTATTGCCCAAACCGTATACCCTTAATTAATCCTAGACATCTATTTTTATATATTGGTGTGCAAGCTGGTGGGAACAAGGAGGCCACAAGTACCTCTCGTGGGTTTTTTTAAATCCCTGTAATGCGATCCGTGTATAGCACGAAACTTCTAAATAAACTCTATCATTCCTCGATCTCCGCAAATTTAAAATCCCAAATAATGAGATCCGCGGATGCTTAGCCATAATCTTTTGATTATATTGGTTAAGGGAAACAAGCTAGGGCTCAACACGCCCGGTCAAGTCGGAACATTTATTTCTACTCTCGCCGATAGGAAAGTCAAAACAAGGTGTCAAAACTTATTTATCATAACATTTTTTCACTTTTTTTTTTTTTTTTTTTTTTTTTTTTTTTTTTTTTTTTTTTTTTTGCATATAAAAAGCGGTGACAAAAATTAAAATTTTTGGTGGAAAACGGAGTTGCGTAAGTTAACAGCTCAGACGATGGTACAGGTCAAATCGAATCGAAGATTCACCCCCCCCAGACTAAAGTGAAACATTGTCCTCAATGTTTTAAAGGTACGGGTAATCCTACGTAAAATCTAAGGCCGTTTATTAAGTATGCCAAGAGATAAACGTTAGTCGATAAGATTTAGGATATGGTGAATTTCCGAAAGGGCAGCGAAGGATGAGACTCGAGTGGAGAGAACGACAAACCACGAGCACGAGAGTCCTCAAACTTCGGGGAAATTCCTGAACATTCATAAACAACAACGAAAACACGAGTTTGGAAAGGGTCGCCCCCCTCACGTCACGTTACTTAAGAAAATAGAAAATAAAGAAAATGAAAATGGATAAGCATGGGGTGCCTCCCACGAAGCGCTTGTTTTTGTTCACCGAGTCACATGAGCTTGACTCGATCCCCGAATTAATTCGTCCTTGGGGAGAGCAAATGGAAAAATTAATCTCTCTCGGGCTTTCATTCAAAATATTTTGAAAAACATAAGACTTAATTGAAAGTTCCATCCCGAAGAGATAACCACCGGTATTTTAGTTATTAAAATTTTGAAAAACGATACCAGGATCAAAAACAACATCCTCACTCCCCACGGAGTGAAGGATAAGAGAAACCACACCAAACATTACAAATGGCAAGAAAGTCATGATAACAATCTTGTAAAACTCATCTTTATCAAAATAAAATTTCATAATTATGGAATTATGACTTTTATTATTTAAGCTCCTTTTAAAATCTTGTCCGGGTGGGAGGGTTGGGAAAAACTTTTCATTAAAACTCTCATTTTTAAGAACACCACCCGGATCATGATCAACTTCAAGATCAAAACTGAAACTTTCATATTCAGGTTTAGAAAACTTTTCCATTTCAAATTTATCAAAACGAAATGATTCAAACTCCGGACGAGAGATAAAAGCATGAGAAGTGGTACTGCCACGACTCGTCTCTTCCGTATGATCGAAATGAAAAACTTCATACGTCGGATCAGAAAAATCAGGACGATAAGTGGGATTGCCACTCATCTCCTCAGTCGTATCGAACGAAAAACTCTCAAAGTCGGGTAAAAATTCCTCGAGCTCGGGCTCCAGAGGATCGTCAATTATAAGCTCAATCTTCGTCTTAACTTTATCCGGAGGGATTAACGGTTCATCGTTCAACAAATTGTTAAGAAAAATAATATCCCCCTCCGAATCAAAGTAAGAATCATCAATCTCAGAAAACGGAATCGTATCAATAGCAAGAAATTCATCGACCTCTTCCCAAAAAGAATCATGTTCCTTAGTCGGAGGAAATGATGGGGAAGAGTCGGAGACGAACGTTTTCACAAAATCATCAAATGAATAATCGCAAACATCAATACTTTTGACGGAAAACTTCTTTGATTTCGAATCATCGGCTTTAAAAATCATAATGTCATCATCATGTCGTAAAGTTAGAGTATCCTCAAAATGATCGACTAGGGCTTTTGCGGTTCGTAAAAACGGTCGCCCTAGTATAAGAGGAACTCTCGGATCGGGTTCGAAATTAACAACGACAAAGTCGGCCGGGAAAGTACACGAGTTCACTTGAACAAAAACATCTTCGGCAATTCCGACCGGATGAGTAATCGAACGATTAGCAAGCTCTAAAGTCATTCGGGTCGGTTTAAGTTCTCCCATTCCAAGTTGTTTAAAGATTGATAATGGCATGAGGTTAATGCTTGCACCTGAATCGGCCAGGGCTTTGCAAACCTCTTGATCTTTCAACGAACAAGGAATAAGAAACTTTCCCGAATCTCCAAGCTTCTCGGGAAGCTTCTTGAGAAGAATCGCGGAGCATTGAACATTAATCGGTGTTTCGGCTAATTCGAGCAATTTCTCTTTATTACTTATTAGATTCTTAAACGTTGAGGAAAATTTCGGCATGTAAACAAGAGCATCCATGAAACTGATATCAAAGTGCAACTTTTGAAAAATATCGAGAAACTTTTCCATTTGTTTTTTAGATTTTGCACGGAGCTCTTCATCATTAAATCGTGATGGATATGGCAATTTAGACTTGTATTTCACATTATTCTCAAAAACGACTTTTTCTTTATCCTTTGACTTTTGGACAACCGGAGGTTGGACGTTTTCAGCTCCTCCATTATTACTAGGAGGAACCGGGTCCTTTGTCGCCTCGGTCTCACAGTCCACTACCTTAGGCGGAGACGAAGAAGAAGAGGTAGTCGGCACTGTGGGTTCATATAAAGCACCACTGCGAGTCGTGATCGCCTTGATCTCGCCCCTCGGGTTAGCGATCGTGTTGCTTGGAAGAGTACCCGAACCCGAGGGTCGATCATTTAAAGACTTCTTCAATTCGGCCATTTGATTGATTAACATTTTATTCATTTCCTCTTGACTTTTCATAAATTGCTTGAGTAATTCATCCGAAGAAGACAGATTCACAACTGGATTTTGAAAATTTTGAGCACGATTGTTGTTATTGAAACCTTGATTCTGAAAATTCTGATTTCCATGATTATAATTCCCATGATTAGCATTTTGAAAATTTCCATGAAAATTCCCTTGATTCGGGCTTTGATTATAATTTCCCCGATTTTGATTTTGAAAATTATGATTTTGATTCTGAAAACCATTGTTCATCCGATTTTGATTAGCATTGTGATTGAATTGATGATTTCGGTTTTGCACATTTTGATTAACTTGATTGACTTGATTAACTTGAGACGGTTGATTAAAACCGGGTGGTCCAACAAAATGGTTCGAACGGTAGCTAAGAAGATTTCGGTCACCCGGTGGTTGGTATCCGTTACCGCCCATATTGTAGGTTCCCGAAGCAGCATACACATTCTCGTGAGTGTAGCCACCGGTGGCTGGGCACTCAAAATACGAATGAGGACCACCACAAGTCTCACAAACATTGTTCACCATATTGACTTGATGGTTCTTGACTTGATTTTGATTTTGAGACGTTTGGTGCATTCGTAAAACAGCAGTCGACAAATCATCGAGTTTCTTAGTAATTGCGGCTATTTCAGAATTAGACGTAGAAGAATTGTGAGCAACGGTTGTTCTTGACTCATTCCTCTCGGCAGAGGAATCCCAGTAATTGTAATGAGCAGTCATGTTCTCAATAAGTTCGTAGCAATCTTCAGGACGTCGTTTCATAAAAGTTCCACCCGCAGCTGCATTGATCGTGTCCCGATGTCGCAAAGTCAAACCATTGTAAAACGTATCGATTATCGTAACAAGAAGCATGTTATGGTTTGGACACCGATCAATAGCAAGCTTATAGCGTTCCCAAGCTTCGAATAAAGATTCGTCGGGAAGCTGACGGAAATTGCTAATATCGTTTCGAAGTTTTGTCACCATCGATGGTGGAAAATATTTCGCCAAGAACTTCGATACCATTTCTTCGAAGGTATGAATCGAGTTCTTGGGAAGACGATCAAACCAAGCTGTGGCATGATGTGTAAGAGAATAGGGGAAGAGAGAAAGACGAAGGGCGTCATCGGAGACCCCATGTTGTTTCATACTTTGGGTGACGGTTAAAAATTTGTCGAGATGCTTGTTAGCATCGTCACCCGGTAAACCGTGAAATTGGCACGAATTCTGGACTTGTTGAATCATGTGGTGCTTAAGTCCAAAATCCGTAGCCTCAATATTGAGAGGGGCAATCGGACCGCCTCTACCGTGCATTGTCGGTTGACACAGCTCCTCCATTGTTCAGAGATCGGGAGCTGGTGCATTTTGAACAACACCCACCGGAGGGTGTTGATTGTTGTGATTGTTTTGTTCCATTTCCGTGATGTTGGGGAAACGAACTTTGTGTGTGTGACGTATCAAACTCTCGGGGTTCGATAATGGAGAAATAAGACGTTTAGAAGATGACCGGGTGTTCATACACCACAAAAACTCAAATTTTGAAAAATAAAAAGAAAATCAAATTTGAAAAGGAAAATCTTTTTGTATTTTAGTTTTTATAAAGCAAAACTTAAACTTAAACTTTTGTTTTTTTTTTCTTTTTCAAACGTTACGTTAATCGTAAACCGTTTCCCTTAATCTACTCGCGACGGAATGGGAGAGAAGAATGGATCTCTCTTCAACTTGCAATTTAATGTCAAAGCTTCCGTATTTTCCGCTTATTCGGTCGTAGAATTAAAGTAATCCGACTCGCAACTAATTTCACGTGTAGTTATATTGGGAGACTTATTTGGTTTACAACGCCCTTTCTTTCGATCGGAACGAGGCTGTAACTTTATTATTTTTTTGGTATTTTTGTGAAAACACTTTAGGAAAAGTGTTTTTGATTTTTCGATATTTATATAATATATACAAAATAGAGGAAGGCTTATCAAAACACAAATTTTCAAAAACGAAATTTCAAAAATTCACTTCAACCTTCCCCGGCAACGGCGCCAAAAATTTGATTCGTGGTAAAACACAATATCAATATTATAGTATAGTAGTAAGCTCAAGAAATCCGCAAAGAAATACGGATAACCCGAGGTCGTATCCCGTGAAAGTTGAATGGAATTCCGAATTTCCGATTCGGAAAACGCGTCGTGAAAAGTGGTAAAAAGTGATTTTGATGAGATTATACTAATGAAATAGTAAATGAAACACAAATAATCATCTAAACACGTAATTCAAGTAAAGCAACTAGAAACATAACGTAGAAATGAAAAATGTAAACTAAAACGTAAAATAAACGTCAACGCGCGAAATAAAACGCGACTTTTTAGCTACACGACTCCTACAAACTTGGAAATAATTTCTAAAAATCAAAAATGATAAAAGAAAATTTTGAGAAAAAGAAAAATATTTTTTTGACTTTTTATGAATTTTTTATGAATTAAAAACTATTTTAAGTAATTAAAAATTAAAAGAAAATACAAATAAAGTGAGAAAAATAAAAATTAAATTTTGAAAATTATAAAATAACTAAAAAGAAATTTTAAAACTAAAAACTAATTTTTTGGCTTTTTATGTAATTTCTAGGAATTAAAAACTATTAAAACTAATTAAAAATTTAAAAGAAAATTCAAATTAAATGAGAAAAATACAAAATAAATTTCTAAAATTCTAAAATAACTAAAAATAATTTTCTAATATTTTTTTGGATTTTTCTGGAGTTTTTCAGATTTTTTTTGAATTTTTGGTAATTAAATAGTAATTAAAAATGATTAAAATTGAAAATTAAATAAGAAAAATAGCAAATAAGCTCAGAAAAATATGAAAATTTCAGGAAAATTCTAAAATAATATTCTTAATCTAGGAAAAATATAAAAATGGAAAAATAAGCTGTGGAACTGATTAATGGCTTAAAACTGCTTATATTAAAGTGCTTATTGTTAAGCACTTTGACCAATTTGACCAAAACTTGACCTAAATGATTTTTAGACTCTAAAGAACTTATAAGAACAGATCTCAGGCCAATAAGTACTCAGAAACACAAAGAATTGCCCAATAAAGTCCAATAAGCTCAAATGAAAAAGCAATAAGCACAAGCAGAATACGCAGATACTAAAACTCAACTGAGATAGCAACTATGAGCACTATTGAGATCAAATGAATTAACAAACTCAGAGAATAAGCCAGAAAACAAACTAGCAGCCCTACACTATGAGATCAGATTCTATGCTAGACCACCAATTAGGCAATGCCAATAAGCTGTAAGAATAAGCTGAGTAGGTGAAACTAATGGGTGCAATATACTCACTTACAATCTGAGAACACCAATACTTCAACAAAAGAGATTTCCAATCAATTTAACTAGATTAATAAAGGCCTAGAAAACGTGTTGAAAACTGATGCACAGGGGATTAGCAGGCTCAAACAGTCCACTTCCACAAGCTTTTCAGATAAGCTAAAAAGCTCCAAACCTCAAAATTCTTTTTGATACCTACTCACCTACTGCTAAGCTATTCAAAACAACAAACCAAATTAATTTCCAAACTCAATTAAATCCTACAAGTGATCCCAAAATGTTGTCCTCAAACTGATTTCTAAAAATGATTTTGACTTTTGGATTACAAATCAACTTTGACTAATCCCAAATTTAGTAGCCGAGATCTAACCTAAGGTGTATTCTAATGATGTTTAACCACTAATACTACTTACGTAAACACAGATTGCAACTAATTACTAAGATAGCAAGAACAGATATGAAATGAAGCAAGTAGAAATCAAATATCAAGCTATTTTTGACTTTTATGCTATGAGGCCTATGAATTATATCCTACTACTACTCTAATATATCTATATTAAGCTAACTGTACTAGACTAATAACCAGAAACCACCCAAAGAACACTAGACTATACTAATCCAAACACACCATAATATGCTAACTGTCAACAAGTATGCAGCAACTCAGTGACAAAGCAATCCAAACCTTGACTATAGTAACAACTATGCTCAATAATGCTTAATGAACCAGAAATCTTAGATCTAAATAGCAACTAACATCAAAAACACAGATTCAAATGATATGACAGATAAGTGCAATACTGAAACAGTTAATAACCGATAATCACTAACAAGTATGAAACGGCAAACAGAGATAGCTTACTATCTAATGATGATGCAAGAAATTAAAAACAAACAGGAATAAGCAACTATAATAAGATCTACACTACTAATTTATAATGATGCAAAATTAGCTATGAAATTTGAGACGAAAACTAACCAAGCACCTCTCAGCCAAACAGAGAGGTGCAATCCCTCACAGCCTGTCTTTAGACAGGCCAAAAGCTCCTATTTGGCTGCCTTCAACTCCCAATTAAGCTCAGCTTAATAAGCTAATATTGACTTTTGTTGACTATTTGAGAATTTGGAGAACTTATACTATATAAGCTACTAAATAAACTTACAATAGCTAGAGAGCTAATATAAGCTTATATGAAAGGAAAACTAAGCTTATTGAAGCTTAAATTTGAAATTGAAAACATATTTTTGTATTTTTTTAGGAATTTTGTGATTTTTTTTTTTTTTTTTTTTTTTTTTTTTTTTTTTTTTTTGATACAGAGTAAGTAAATAAATGAAAGTAACTTTTGAAATAAGCTAAGAGTAATTGATATAAGCTATTGAAACAGTAATTATGCTAAAATAACAACTAAATAGAATTATAAGGAATTAAGCTAAAATGGAAATTTCATTAATAATAAAACTGAGTACAAATGAGAATTACAAAGTAAATAAGCTGAAAAAGTAATTAAGCTACTGAAATTTCACTAAAACTACACAGAAAAACTACACACTCAGCTTGTGAAATGAGGAGGGTATATATAGTTGAGCTGAGGGCTTGGCCTTGGATGTCCAGGTCATCAATCCGCGTCTCTTGTGCTTTCTCTGAGCTCTTATCAGCCGTGTGATCAAATTCCAGGTGCTTCCATTTATTTTGGACCCTTGATTGATTGATTGATATGACCAATCCTCCGTGTGTGATGCTATTGGTCCACGTACCCCTATCTGACATGTGCTGACATTCCCTGACACGTGACTCACTCTTCTAGAAGACCAATCATTAGGTAATTATTGCTTATCTTGGGGTAATTTTGGTGTGTAGGTTTTTTAGGGTTCTACGTACAGTAGTAAATCTGGGAATTGGGTGAAATTGGGGGTAAAGTCTAAGGCGGGGTGTTTGTATGTTTTATTAGTTTTTGGTTTGACCGGGTTAAAAGGTGGGTTTGACTGGGTAACTTAGCAGGCCTGGGTAAAAAGTTAAAGGGTGGTGGGCTGTTTGGTGTCTTGGGCTAAGTGGGATTAAGGTTTAGGGTTATTATTATTGGACTTAAGTTAT
Organism: Artemisia argyi; assembly: GCA_030686995.1. Lineage (NCBI taxonomy): Eukaryota > Viridiplantae > Streptophyta > Magnoliopsida > Asterales > Asteraceae > Artemisia > Artemisia argyi. Next base: position 31,417 of record JARVZY010003220.1, on the reverse strand, counting down.
TAGTGGATCCGGATGTATGATTTAGGAGTAGAAAATTTATCAAGGACCAAAAGTGTACCAATCTAAAAATCAGGGACCATTTCTGTATTTTATGAAAACTTCTTCAAGGACTTATGTTGTAAACTTCTGAATCATAGAGGACCACTTTTGACTTTTCTTCCAATTTATTCCAAGGGATCATTTTTGTAATTCTCTGAAACTACAGGGACTAAATTCGCCAATTTCTCCAAACTTTTGCCGGGGACTAAACTTGGAAAATGATGAATCTCTGAGGTTGATTTTGTCATCTTGAGCTTAGACTTTGACCATTTGACTTCCCCGGCTCCGGCTTTTGACACTTTCCATTCTCGTGCTCGTTTTTGTCGGTTTTGCTGTGTTTTTGTCCATTTTTCTCATATCCGTACCTGCACATACACAAATACAAAAACATGCATTCTCTTGGCATTTTTGGTTAGTATTTGGTATTTATGGTCTGATTTAAGGTCTAAAAGGATGAGTGAATAAGCACTCATCAAGACCACACCTAATGCTCTAATATGAGTATATTCATAAAAGGCACCTTTTCTAGCTTCTTCAACCTTTTAGGGAAAAATAATCCAATGGATCAAACAGAGCAAGGATCTATCTACGAGAAGACTGTAAATATTTGTCTTCTTTAATCTTTTGTTTAATTTCTTGGGTATGCATTCTATAGAAAAGGTCATCATCAAAGCCAAACATCGAAATTTTTTACATTACCATCAGGTTTCATACGGTACGAACGTGCACACCCTATGAAAAGTGTAGATCCGCCAATGTTTTCATGGCAGTCGGAGAAGTAAAACAAGGGTGTTAGAAACTTACCGAGGAGCTCATGGCAGTCGGAGAAGTAAAACAAGGGTGTTAGAAACTTACCGAGGAGCTGTAACTGAGACACGTATGTGATGAATCAGTACATGAAGTTAAAGACCCATATATCCGATCATCAACTCAGATCTTAGCCAACAAACCCGTCACCACTTTACTTTTTACAACCGGCGGTTAAGACCCGCCACACGTATATCCGAACGTGACAGCGTGTTTGAATGACTCACCATCTCCAAACGAAACAATACATCAGAACGACCTGACCGAAGGAACTCCTACCGGACAGCCCTTAGTCGGTTCATGCTATCGTCTATACTCCAACGTCCATACTGAACATTTGTACCGAACGTCCATACCGAAGGGTTGTACCGAACGTCCGTACGCGGACTGAAAATGCGACCCATCATTATTAACTCTTGGTAGAGTGAATAACGGGTCCCACGGATGGCGCCAATTTGTTGAAGCATTTTTCCGTCGGATTGGTCTTGACGGCTCTCACATGCCTTCCGTCTTTGTCTCGAGCTTGAAAGTATACTACAAACATGAAAGAACCCGTTAGAAGGGGTCCCGGGGCCGAAGCCCCAGGGACCACCCTCCGACGGTCAAGTCAGTACCTCGTATGTAGAGGATTTATTATAATGTGTTATGGTGTATTATGTGTGTGAGATGATATATATTAAATGAGATGAGAGCAGTATATATATAGAAAGAAAAGGGGGTAGGTACCAAATGCTATCTCAATACCTGTCGGATAATAACCTGCTTGGATAATAACCTGTTCACGTCTCGGGAAGGAACACGCAGACCTAGTCTAGGATCTAGATGTCATTTCACGTGGCAGACACACTCCCGTAATATCCGGGTTAGGCGGTGTAGTCGGTTCTCGCATCGGACTGTTGGGTAAAAGGATATACCTATATAAAAAGGAGCGTATACCTTTAGGGTCCTTCGGCACATGTCCCTCGGACAAGAGTAGCATTCGCCTTCTGGTAATTTCCATCGGACTGATGGAGACTCTTCGGTCCGGCACGTGTCGTCCGGACACATACATCAACAGCGTACGGTGTAGATGGAAGGGAAAGCGGTGGGTATGGTATAAGTGTATAACTGATACACAGAGGAGGTTTGTTAGGTGCATTGGTGTCCTTGGTGATAATCAAATGTTATCATCGGTATTTTTTTATTTTGTTATTTTATATATATATATTTTTGACTTTTATGATTTGAATGGTTAATTTTATTTTTATTTTTCGTTTTTATTTTTTTGTTTATCATTATTTTTTATTTTTTATTTGTTTAGTGGTTTCCTGTGGAGTTCCTTCAAAATTTGGAGACAAATGATTTTGTTATAAAATTATCGGAGTCTGAAATAGATGTGGTTGCAAACCGTGGTGTTATTCCTGGTTCTGGTGATAGGGTTGGATTTAAATTTATCCTTAATTGGGATAGGGTTGTGGAGCGTTCAAATCTGATGGCAGGTGAAAGAGTAGTTTTGACTAAGAAAAATGACAACCGTTTGTTGTTAATGAGGTTTGATGACGATGGTTTCAACTTACCCATGAACAACATTATCCTACACAGCTTGCATTTGTGCAAGGACATGATCCTAACGAAGCTGGTATATATTTATATCTTTGTTGTTTTTTCTTTATTCACTTGTATTTTTAGTTCTCAATTTTGTTAACAATAGTTGTTATAGTTTTCGATTGTGTAAAATTTATTTCGTTTTTCATTTATAAGATGATAGGTTGTTACATGGGTGTAACTGGTTGGGGCATGATGTTCACTTGTCTGAGAGAAGAACTTTCTACCAAAAGTTTTTTCCATATGTTGTTGATTATGGTAGATTGGTAAGGCTTTTTAGTTCATGTTATATTGATTTTGATGTATAAAATTTATGTTAAATGTTCAAAGACATGCAATGTTTTGTAAAATTGTTTGGTTTAATAAATTTTTGTGATTTTTCGCAGACTATTCCACATGGGTTTGTTTCTGATAACCATCTCCCACGATATCAACATGTGTTAGGAATATAATTTTTCCTATAGAAGACTCGGTCACCCAAATGATGTAATAGCATTAAGATAGCTCGTAGTTAGTTAGATATTTGTTTAGATTAAGTAACATCGTGGAGAAAGGACGGGTCTTTACCCACTGTACACCTGATCCACAGCCCGGGAGTGGGCGTTTATGTTGTAACTATAAACACCCCTCTCCCACCAAGGGAGAGGGTTGGACCTTCATTTGCAATCTAATAGTTCATACTTTTCTCTCAAGGTTCCCAACTTACTTTCTCTCTCTCTAACACCTCTCTAGTATTTCTTACACTAATTTCTATCCTAACAAGCCATACCAAACGTGTTTATGCATTAGAGTGTTCTACAATTGGTATCAAGAGCCATGGTTTCATCTTAGGGCCTTGGAAATTCGGATTTGGTGTGGTTTTTGTTAGTTAGAAGAGTTTTTCTTGGAAAACATCTTGGTTTGATCTTGTTGGTGTTATATGATGTGTTATGGGTGTACTTTTGTGATTAGTGGTGTTAGAACTACTTAGTTTTTCAGTTGGGTATGCTATATCATTCGTTGGTTTGAAGTTGTGATTGATTTTGGGTCATTTTCTTGGTAGCGATTACCTCTTCTGTTGTGGATTCTTAGTAGCGATTAGCTCCAAAATATTTAGGTCTATTTCTGGTTAGCGATGACTACTTTGGGATAAAAAGACAAAAATGCTAGATAGTGACTGTTTTGGACTTTTGCGTTTAGCGATTAGATTTAGCGATTAGTGTTGAGACTAAGACCTTGATAGATCTTCTGAGCACTCTAGGATCGTTAGTTATGTTAATGTAATCACCAACACACTAATAGATAATCTCTGTAACTTGTAGTTTAAAGCGAGAATAAACACAAGTTTTAATACTAAGAACAATTGATCCTCTATGGATCTTTTCAATAATAATCAAAGTGTTTTCTAAAAACGTTACTCAATACATAATCATGTGTTCCTTTTATACACAAGGAACCCTAAACCGTTTCACAAGAAACGTATATTCTAAAACTTCTAAAAGATATGCATTATCACTTCCTAAATAAACTCATGCATATCCTAACTATATTACATTAAACACGGAAAAACTATATCAGCAGAAACTAATAATGCTGAAACTAAACTTCAGCAGAAACAATCTATAAGCAGAATCTGTCTCTTCAGTAGAATCCATCAGCAGAATTCTATCTTAGCAGAATTCCCAACACAAGTGTTGAGGGGGGGGGGGGGGGGGAGGTAAAGTAATATTAAAATTTTCAAAATGTTAACTTCGTACTTGCATTTTACCCAAAAAAATGAAATATATATATATATATATATATATATATATATATATATATATATATATATATATATATATATATATATATATATATATATATATATATATATATACTAGCTTTCGAAGACTTATAATTATCGTTAACATATTTTCCTTTATATTAAGAAGGTTGATAAGTCCGCCCCATGGGCGGACATGACTTATAATTACCGAAGAAAGGTACATTAGTTAAATGGAAAATAATATGTATATTTTTGAAAGATACTATACGATTTTTAGAGACGTTGACCGACCACTAAAGAAGTATACGCATTTGCGACAATGTTTTACGTTTTCATATAATGATTTGGCTACACGCATTCCAAAGCCTAAGAAATCAATAAATACTAAATCCATATTAGCCCAACTAAGATTGCAAAGTAGTGGTTCTTGAGTCCTAACATATAATGTATAGGTAGTCCAACTCTTGCTTGCTAAATTTTATGATATGAACTACTACCTATGTCTCACATTAAGTGTCCACTATTACTTTTCTAAATCTTTTTTCACCAACTTTGACCTTAAATATATTTAATTGTGTTATATAAAACTTAATAAAAACTATACATATGAAAACACAACTAAAACTTAATCCATCCATATATCTTGCATCAATTATTATATAACACGGACAAATTTTTTTTTAATTCAAAGTTGAAGAAAAAAAACTTAAAAAAGTCATAGTGGACACTTAATGTAGGACGGAGGGGGTATAATCGATATCATTTTATAAGAGGAAATTCAACATAGAAACAAAAATATAAACAAAAAATTGTAGCTTATCTTTAGACATTACATAAGGTTGTATATTTTCTTGATTTGACACGATCTAAAGCGACAACACTTGATTTTTCCACATGTGAAAGCTCATATGTTCCAACTTCTAGGTACTTCCACTTCTGTAATAACACTATAAAGGATGTTTAAGCTAATTGAGTTCAACCCGATATCTAAAGAGTGTGACAAAATAATGAAAATATTGAAAGACATACTAAAGAATGCAACTTTTACTTAATATCGAAACATATATGTATCTATGAAACATTCATACGAAAGAAAAATTTATATGTATAAATGTACAATTGAAATATCTATCATTTTCTTTTTAAAAACTTCTTATTCATAAGTTTTACTCTATCTCTCTTTTGGTGAAAATATTGACTAAAATATGCTTAAGTCAACTCAACCCGGAATTATTTATATCTAAGGGTTGTTGGTGTAATAAACATGAAGTGTTTAGTATTTTAGTAGTTGGTGGCATTTACTTGATCATGTTGTTGTTGGGTTCGTAGTTATGACTAACTAATAATTTCTTTTATTAGTTCAATGGTGTTCATGTCATTTAAAAGAAACCAATGACCATATTATCTAACTCATAACCCATGTGAAATTTAGCAAAATTTAATAAGATCTATTATTATCTTGGCATCCCAGAAGATAGAAAATTTGCCCAAAGACAACCCTCTTAAGAAACCATTTCCACCATTAGTGACCTCATTTCTTCATTTTTTTAGTCTAATTTTCAGTTCTAAACAGTACATTTGATTGAGAAGACTCAATTACATAATCCTAACGGGGTTTTGTTTTTTTCATTTTACGTTGTTTAATACGCTCATGTCAATAAAACTTAGATCTTCGAAACGTCGAATCAAAATCACCGGGAAGTATGTTGATTCGGTATGTGATTTGAATGATAAAAGGTGTAGTCAAGAGGACAATGAGATTTGTGATGACGGTAAAAGACCATAAAGTCTCGTTAATCCACATTCTGTTCTCTAACAATTAACCATTTCACAGTAGGTGGCAAGTGTCTTTCTATCTAATTACATCTCCTGGCTGGTCGTACTTCAAAAGGAGACGAGCTTCTGTCTTTCTAATTATTTAGACTACATAAATACATTCAAAAATGTACCGAGTATAGATGTGAATATTTAGACTATATGATGACTTCAATCGTATCAAAAGAAAGTCATAAGGTAGAGTCGTAGAGATCAACCAAGACCGACTAAAAAACATAACAAAATAGATTCTAATTAACAAAGTTTTTAGAGGATTTGATCCTATAGGGTCCGTTTAAAGATTTTCACTCATATCTTGAACCCTAAAAATTCTTCAAATCATGATAATCGCTTCGGAAACACAAATGCAAACACCCCTTAAGTGTAAATCCTTAACTTTGACTAATAAAGTACTACTCCATACTAATGCTAATGATCAATAAGTTTACCTCAAAACACGGGTCTCCAAAGCACCTAACAGTCAACTTCAGAACCTTCTCAAGCATTGGTTCCTCCTAATCTTCACTATCAACTGAATCACTATGAGACATCTCATCAACTTCAGAACCTTCATCCTCCCAATCGTCGCTTTCATCTGATGGATCACTATCAAACGGGTCATCAGCTTCAGAACCTTCGTCCTCCCAATATCCGTTTTCATCTAAATCACTATCAAACAGCTCATGAACTTCAGAATCTTCATCCTCCCAGTCCCCGCTTTCATCTGATTCACTACGGCTCACATATGACCTCTGAAGAACCATCACCATATTCAGGTGAAGTAATATCAAGAACTTTCAAGTTTGACGGAAAGATTAATCCTTTAGCTTCCAATCGCGATAAAGTCTATCAACATAAAAATACAGTACAATGAGAACAAAATTAGAACACTGCAATGCCAACTGGAAATAGAGCTTCCCATCACAAAGGTTAAAAAAAAGACATTCATACTATATGAATGTATTCTAAGCAGCCAAATAAGAAAAGATATGCAACAACGTTTTAATACTCCGTACAAGATAACACACGATTGTGTATGTGCGAAAGTTGACTGAGCTTGAGCTTAGCCTCAAGATCTTTTTTTTCTCTTAGGTGCCGACAAATAGAGATTTGCTTCAAACATATCCAAAAGATGCTGATAATCGATCACCTTTGGCTGTTCCAAGGTCGTGATTCTATAGAAAAACCAAAATAAAGGTATCATGGGTCATACATCTCACACAATCAATGTATAATCGATTAACCACTCAATCAGTAATGACATACTTTTGTTTCAATAAGATTAATTTCCAAGTTGAGCATCTCCTTGAGCAATTTTAGATCTTCAGTTAGCTATAATACAGAAAACCCACGGTAGAAATAATTAAAGCACGCCAGAGTATCATTATAGAAATTAAGAATCATTAGTATATATTTTTTCTCTAACCCTCACGTACACAGGTCTGCAAAGAAAAAAAGAAAAAAAGATTCAAAAATGAATTAGATATTGGATTACTCTTCAGAGTAGCCTCTGTTGCAGTAGAATTTGTACCATTTTTAAGGCATTTGGCTTTGGTTTTGAAACTCCAGTTGCAGAATAAAAATTGTGTACATCACTTGCAGCTGTGCTCAATGGTTTCCAGTATCTCATAGTTCTTAAAAACTTCTTTTGCAGATTCACCAAAGTCAAGAAGATTGTGGCGGACTGTGCTGTTTGGACAGGAATCATCGCTGTTTGAACATAGGTTTCTCCAAGTAAGACTTTAATAACTGAACATACGTAACCATAAAAGCAGTCCAAACTGGACGCAATTTCTTAATTTCTATGAATACTCCAAGGCTAGGGGTTATGATTCTATGCTGATGGTGTGTTTACTTGGATTGTAGTTAACAAACCTTGATAACACAGTCTTGTCCACACGTAATAATTGTCAATCTCTTAGCCAAGATTGAGATATCATTTACGCATCCACTGTAAGCTTCAATCTCGACCAGGCTCTACAAATCAGCACAATCTTCAAAAGAATAAAGCTGAACCAGATTCTTAGAGAACCCGAGAGCTGTTTGCAAGAAAACGGATTTATAATTAAGCATATACAGATAATTGCAAACTTCAAAAAATGTACCTCTCATATAAAAAAGATATAAAACATACCAATATAGCATCCGCAAGGACTCCACCTTATACATGCGACACAAAATGTGTTTCTCGTGGCCTGAAAAAACACGGAGGCTTTTAAGAAATGTTTTGATAATAAAACTTAAAAAACAAAATCAAAGTATAAAAAGTCATCATACCAAAAAGTCCCTAGAGTTAAAAAAAAAAAAAAAAGGCTCCCATTAAGAGCCCCAACTGAAAAACGCATAAGAAATGGTCAAAGATATATAATGTTACGACAATGCCATTGAAAAGATACGAAAAAAAACTAACTTGCATGTATGAGTTCGTTCCTGGGATTATGCGACCCCCTTTGGTTAACAATCTATCAATTACAGAGAGTATGAACACTTACTGTCCTACTTTCACCGAAGTTCTAAATGTTTGAATAAATACAGGTCGAATATCAGGTGGCATTGCACCACCTGATTGATCAGCTAGAGGTTGTATATAAGCGGACTGAAAAAGCAAAAGCAACTTTTAAGTAATGCAAACCTGAGCTTTAATAGGCTGCGGCCATTGTTTTGAATCATCATGTCCCTTGACGATGCGCCCTACAACATGCAACTTTTTTTTTTCATCAAGTTTGTGAAAACTTGCAAGAGATTTAATGAATGCTCAACACATAAGTATATATAATGCATTTTTATAATCTCAGCCTTGTAAACATATAAACATATAAAACACATAAGTATTATGAAGAGAAGTTCATCGATTTTCAGGGTGGTGTGTAGTGTGCCTCTTTTCTTTCTCAGTGTAAGAGTAGTAGATCCCCATATCAGCACCGGGTGAGACAAAATTAAACTTGGGGTCAAAAAAATCAATCCCGTGAACCACCTTTTATAGTCCAAGCATTGTAAAGGCAGTATGACTCTCGTACTGTCCAACCATGTCCTTGTTGCATCATCCATTTTCTCACATTATGTTAGGCTTTTCAATTATTAAAAAAAAAAAAAAAAAAAAAAAAAAAAAAAGAAAAAAAAACTGTGAAGAAAATGAGAATAGGGTTATCATCAATTTTTTTAACTTTGACGTCTAGAATTATAATAAACATGACGTAATTTACTTCAATCTAACTACAGAATTTGATACTAATCTCATTACAATAGCTTCTTTATAAACTCAAAACCACGAAACTAACTGTTAAACCGATCATCATATTTACAACATGAACTTGATGCTCTCTCTTCCATATATTCTATCCTAATGAAACACACAACAAAATATCAAACTCATCATTAATAGTGTTAGATAACTAATCACAGAAGAATGCATACAATTGATTAACATACAAATTTCATCCTGCAAGTTGTCTTCTGTTAAGTTTGTATTGCGTAATTTATTCTATTGACCAATTAAAAGCTTTGAACGTGATTCTCAATATATAATCAGTTATTTAAATATACTATGAAGCCCACAACACCTTATTTGAATATATGCGTACTAATGGCCATGATGCTACAAAGAAAAAGATTTGGAACTAAATAAGAGAAAGAATCTAAGATTACCTTTCATAGCAGCAGCCTTAGTTACAGCTCTCGATTCTTCACGAGCATCCTGCGTAGAACTTTGTTAGCATAACTACATTACTGATAATTATCATCAAGTGGAGAACATATGTTACATTGTTACTTCCAATATATATCACAAACAGTAAAATCTTTTTTAACGAAGGGTGGAACATGCACCGCAACAGTAATTCATTATCCATAAGTGTATTTTAAACAACCATTTACATTATGTCTGCAACAGTTAACTAACCGAAACACAGGTAAGTACACATACCTTGATTCATAAACTGATTTAATTCATTAATGGCAACAATAGTTTATGAAGTTCATGTCCTTTCTTGTTGTATACATGTATTCCTGTAATGATAAGAGGTTACAAATGAGATTATAAGACGATCAATCATTAAATAATGCATCCGACTCACTTTGATCAGAAGGGTCGCCAAACTTGCGAAGGTGGAAATCAGGTCAGTAGCACACGATACTATAACCCCGTTGCTAAAATATATTTCATATAATCCAAGTGCCTTGAGGAATTTTAAGGCAACACTCATATTAGTAAATGCCAATACGTAGAAGAAAAGCGATACATAGAAAGTCAGTTAGATATGTAATCAAGATGTGTATGAATTTATTATAATGAATTCAAATATTCCCGCTTAACCTAATCTTGCATTGATAATCTGATAAGAGAATGACTTTATAGCCTGCAGGTATTTGAAAAACCCATTTGAGTGTCATTTTTATGCAGGACTCAAGCTCACTATAAATGTATAAAACTCCAACATTTAAGGTATAAAAATTAGGATACTTAAACTGACCTTTAAAAAGACCTGTAGGCCCAAACAGTATATTCAGCAAACTTCTTGTACTCTGCGAGTTGCACAAATACGAAATTAAATACTATCTACATATATAAAAAAAAAACACCTTTTGACGTTCACGGGGTTTATCGAAACATGAAACACGACCCTCGAAGGGCCTGACAGCTAACCATGACTTGACTGCATACTGGTCTTATTATGCAGCCATTTTCTCACGCTAAAATCTGTCACTTAAAAATAGTTCATTTAATAACAACATTTTAACGGGTTGTTACAACTTATTTTGAGACTAAGGCATTATCAAATATTATTCTGATATAATAAGCATTTGATAGCAATGGAAAAGCCAAAAGTTAAATCCTACGTAACACTTGGAAAGTGACGAGCCATTCTCCCATTCTCTGTATAAATGAACATGATGAGCCAATTAGGTACATGTTCAACTAAAGGGTTGAACTAATTAGGTACATGTTCAACTTTTGTCTTTTCAGAATCTTGAAAGGACTGATCCATTCTTTTCCATGAAAAACTTTGAACGCCAATTCAATGCTAGGTTCATCCTCAAAGATGGGACCGCTAGCTCCATTTACCTGCAATGTATAACTTTAGTCCACAGTAACACTAATATTAAGATGGAAAAACTGAGTGGATACAAAAACTTACAGGAACATGCATACAAAGTGATGTGAAAGAAAAGTAAAATTAATAAAGATGAAAAAAGTTACCGACTTTTATTATATTCAAGGGTTATAATGTTCGGTCCCTTGGAGGATAAGATCGCCATTGTTGGTGCTGGTTTAGTATCATGGCTGTCGAATTCCTAGGATTATGATTAAAAAAAAGTGTAACGTTAGATCAGAAACATGTTTTGTTCATTTCTTTAGTGAACAGATCATTTATGAAGTTAGATAGCCCCAACAGTTATTCTTGGACGTACCTTGTTTCTCAAAGCATTTTCAAATGCCTGTATGGAACGACTACAACTGGTGCTTGAATATTCTGACATCATATGATTACCGACTGCAAAACATGTAAAACTGTAATGATATGTACATTCAAACGAACATGTAAAGTTAACATATCAAAAAACTGATATACTTATGTAAGCTCCAATGGGTAGTGTTGGACTGCTGACGTTCCTTCAATTGAAAGCAATTAAAAAAAATTGAAATCAGTATGAGGAAGGGTAACCGAAGAGAAGAGAAAGTATAAACTGCATCTGATATACAGAATAAGTCTAGGATCAGATGGTGTTTGGGACAAATAGTTTCATACCAGCTGCAATAAAACTCATCTAACATGGCTCGTTCAATTCAAGTGAGATCATTTGATGCCACTAAGTGCTTGTGAAATTCTTATGATAAAATTACAACAAACTAAAACCTATGCTTCACAACTTATAAGGTGCAACACCATGCTGATATATAAAGAAACAAAGAAAGTAGAGTTTGATTTTTGAGGTTAAAGTTAAAGTGTTAAACCATGATTTCATTTTCTCATCTAGCTAATGCAGCGTAGCTTAATTATTGAATAATGAAAAATACTAAATACATTTGTATCAAGTCTGAAAAAATATCTATTTTGTAATATGTTATCATCAAACATATTTTCTTATTACAATCTAAGATACTAAAATTTTTTACATGCCAAAACATTCAAAAATATTGTTCACAGATAACTACGTCAACAGTGCACACCGAACCCATGACTGCTGCGACCACCATCTCTGCCATTTTCTTAGTGTATCTACATCACCTTTATGATAAGGTGAATTCAAGCTCTGAAATCACGGAAAAAGACAGACTTTTATGTTTTGTTTGGAATGATTACTTATAATTTGGAGAGGTACAGGCACATTAGAAATCAAGACATGTAGAGTGAAAATATTAATGAAGCCATATAACGGTGCATAAAAAATGACCAAATAGCAAAAAATAGACAAAGATCAAGGTGCAGTAAAAAAATTACCAGATAAGCTCTTCTATCTCGAGTAAATTATATGGTTTTCAGAGCGCATCAGCTGGCCGTAATTAACCATAAGGTGTAGGATTCCATAGCACATAGACATAAGTATAGCCAAGCCAACGTTTGGACTTTTAGAACACAACGATTTGGGGGCTGTAAACTGGATGTTTTGCATATCAAGTCTGGATATCACTGCTCACACTATCCTCTTTTAAGAAGATCCCTAGGTTGTTATTACTAATTAGCAAGAGCAGGATTCATTGTTGTATCTTTCCTCGAATGCGCATATCTTTATGATAAAGATTAGACACCAGAGCAGGCGTATGCTAAAACGAAATATATTCCTGCAGTTGGTTCTCTGGAAAAAAGACAGTACATTCATAACTTTCTTGGTATTCCGAACGGAGAGTACTCCTACTTCTTTTCCATATCAGTGCAGCTGCTATAAGCTTCTTGCTACTTGCCTTGAATTAAAGAATTTATTTTCTTCATGTCGTTCAAATCGCCAACCATAGTGTAGACGTCAGTTACAACCAAACCCTCAATTAACGCTGTGATCTGTAGCGATAAAAGTCACAACTAAACCGTCAATTCATTACGAATTGTCAGAATAGGCATGATTATGAATATTACTAATATCTGATGAATATATTTTTTAAGTGGTAAGGTAAAAGTTCGTGCAAGTCCAAGATCCGCTATTTTCAGTGCCAATGTCTTTATGTCCATGAACAGATTGTGCCGCTTAAGATCCCCTAATTAAACAAATGACCGTAATGAGAATATAAATCCAAGATATTATTTTCAGGTTATTGAAATGACAAAAAGCAACTCCTTCACAAAGTATATGAGGTCCTTACCCCGTGACCCACCCAATGAATACACCAACTGAACCAACACTCTTTGAATGCCATAAAAGATCTCTCTGCTCAGTAAGTAAAAGCCTCGGGTTAGCGATTTTCAGAATACGTGACCTGTAAACAATGCAAAATATAAAATTATATCTATAACATGAACTCGATAATAAAAATGTAAAAGTACGATGGCATACTATTTCCAGCCGATGTAGCTTGTGTGAAACATGAACCGATGGGAGGGCTTGCTGTTTGGTAATTACTCATACATGGATAGAATAATAAATCAAGTTACGCAAAATAATATATAGCTATAACTTGTTTCGCATGTATCAGATGTTGATCAAAGTATAAGGAGCATGTGATGAGGTGTTGAATAACTTTCTGTACCGTGCATACATACGAATCTTCTACATGGTGCTACCATCCACACCTTCGATTAGTTCTTTTGAATCAAATGAAAAACCACATTAAACTTCACATAAACCCTAGTTCATTGAGCATACACAAAATATATGTCAAACGGTAAAACATAACCAATTTATTCAAGAAACCAAATGGAAAAGCACAATACAAATTATTTGATAAAAGTTATCTAACACAAACCTTTAATGATATTCTTGATTCATGCTTGTAAGTATGTCTTTTGTGACAACATACGATCTGCTACCTTTTCCAAACTCACAAATCAGTTAAAAGGCAAGGAGGAGAAAAGATGAAGTACATAAGCACATACGTAAAGAGTAGCCATACAAATTACAAATGTGAATAAAATAACATGGGCGAAAATACCTTCCAGTCCTTCAGCAGCAGCAAACTCTGTGTGGTGTTTTAGGGTTGCAGGAATTTGTTTTAGGGTACACAGTAAACATTAGTTGGGCAGCGTTTTCTCGTTAGTAAAAATTAGCTATTCTTTTCTTTTTTGACTTTATACATTTGGAGTTGCAAAATATAAACCAAAAGATGTATTGGTCTAGTGGTTGTCATCTTTGTTAGTATTACCAATACCCTAGGTTCGAATCTTGCAAGTGGAAATTTTTTTAAATAATTTCCGAATTTTCAAAAACTTAGTTGCTTATGTGGACAAAAAACGATGACATGGAAGCTAATGAATTACTGGGCATTGAGGTGGTATTGAGGTGGCATTAATGACTATATATATATATATATATATATATATATATATATATATATATATATATATATATATATATATATATATATATATATATATATATATATATATATATATATATATATATATATATATATATAACAGACCTCATTGCCCAGTCATTGCCATGTAATTCATCATCAGCCATGTCATGTAAGGTATTTTTATAATTTATTCCGTATTTTTGTAATTAATTTCGTTTTTTTTATATAAGCAATTTTTATAATTTATTAATTTTGTTTTTTTTTCAAAAAATGTCTGCATGGATTCGAACTCAAGATCATGTTGATAATATGTGTATCTTAACCATTAAACCAACAAGTTCTTTTGGAATATATTTTCAAGTCCAAATCTATAAACTTATACAACCAATTATTCACTATAACCCTAATCTCACGTAAAAAATCATCTCAGTTCATTCATAATATAGTTTTTCCCAAAACCCTAATATCATCTTTTCCTATCGCATCCAGGTATATTTAATCACCAATTTTTGTTTACGTTTTTAGTGAACTAATAGCACGAACATTATAAATATCAACAGATCTTTCCTACTTATGGTTGTTTTTTATTTTCTTAAAAGTGTCATTATGGTAAACCTTGACCTTTTCCTAATTATGGGTGTTTGGGATTTGTGCTTTACTGATTTTTGTATGCTTATATGGTTGTGTGGATTTGTTACAGCTAATAATGCGAATGTCATCTGTTTAGATGCACAAGGTTTCCGAATGTTATCAAACAAATAATATTCCCCTCTATTGTTGTCCAACCTGGGGTGATCTATTATATAGAGTGATCTATATTTTTACATTTATATTTTTGGATACAAATGACTCACACCTTTCATCTTTGCTACTCAGGATCGTGTATCTGCAGTCCTTACAAATGGCCCTTTTTGTTAAATCTTGATCGTGATCATTACATTAACAACAGTAACGCTTATATGTGTGCACATGTTCATTAATAATTTTTTGAATTAATAATGAACAGATTAATATAAGAGGTTTAGATGGCATTCAAGGTCCGGTTTATGTGGGTACGGGATGTGTGTTTAACAGAACATCATTATCTTCATGATGTAGTTTATTTTCTCGGGTACCTTTCTTATTTGTTCAAGTCATCCATTTATATGTTTAATGCTTGGCTTGGTCATAAATATGTATTTCATATTATAATCCTCCAATGCAGCCTGCCACCAGATAAGAGCACTAGATGTCATTCTAATAATGTTGTGTGTCTTTAAGCAGATTGCATTTACTGAAAATTCCAAACGGAGAAGATTATGAGTCCAGCAACTCAAATAATCAAGGTATTCCATCTTAGTTATTGTTCTATAAGATTATATTAGAAGCTAATATTTGATAAATTATCAAGGTCATCAGTTAATGTTTTATAAGGTTATATCATAAGCTAATATTGCCTATAACTATGAAGGCATCGTTTATACGAATTTGAAGGCAATATTTTAAGAAATTTTACTGTTATTTGAAAGGTAGTGTTTTATGAAGAACAAATGTTATAAATATAAATTTAGGAACTATATCGAAGAAGTAACATCTTTTGCAATTGGGTTATTTCTTATTGATAGTCCTAAAAGAACAATACCTACATAAAATTTATTGTTAATTTTTGGCAGGGATCGTTAGAGTTCCACAAAAGATCATTTGAGAGTGTTGTTAATGATTCAGCCAAAGATTTCAAATTTTTTTCCACAAGACTCCTTATTTTTGTTTTTATAAAAGGGTATTTTGATAGTTAATGATTCAGCCAAAGATTTTAAATTTTTGTGAGACAAAGAGAGTTTGTGTGTTTTTTGGTTCTAATAGTTGTTTGAATGGACAGTGGAGAAGGGAAGTTGCTTTTTGGTTTTGATGTTGCTATCCAAATGGATATTTCTGCTGAGAAAATGTTATTCAGTGTTGCAGGGGTTGATCAGTTTGTGTGTGTGTGTTTTCTTTTTCTTTTTTTTTTTGGTTCTAATAGTTGTTTGAATGAACAGTGGAGAAGGGAAGTTGCTTTTTGGTTTTGATGTTGCTATCCAAATGGATATTTCTACTGAGAAAATGTTATTCAGCGTTGCAGGGGTTGATCCTCAACGAAGAGCTTAGCTAATTACGGTATGTTAAATAGGCATACTTTACATCATTTCATTCAATTCTCATACAATTTTGTGTGGGACCCACAATACGTTTGACATATTATCTTTGACATCAACATTATCTTTGACATATTATGGTCTGTGTATCAGTGTATGCATAATAGAAGCTACAACATAAGGCTTCACTTTTCGGAGATCATGTTTACTGACGGTGGGGAATATAGCTGGGGAGTCGTGTATTCAATATCTATATTCAGGTGAGTGCTTTTGTAGATAGTTATTATCGAAAGATCATATGTTTTTTTCAAATGGGACATGTCTACTATATTATTGATGAAGCAGGTGGGGTTGGGAAAGTGGTTGTGAAAAAATATACTGTAAATGTTGCGGCTACTTTGGAAATCCGACTCTATTAGGCTGGAAAAGCAACAATCAATATCCCATCTCAAGGAATATATGGACCTCTTATTTCTGCTATTTTGTCAATCCAAGTAAGCTATTAACCTCCTATATTCATTGAATGAGTTGCTGACTCGGTAACAAAATATTTCTTTTGTTGTTTTTAGGTGAATTAGTGTGCCAATTGTACGTCGCCATTGGGTGAGCAACATTGAATACGTATTTTACGGCTATTGTGATACCCTTTAATACCCTACAACTTATGAAATTACTTGCCATTTGATTTGCTGATGCTTTGTAGCTGTTGCAGCCAGTAGCGCCGACCCTTATGGTAAGAATTTTTCCTTATTCTCTATTATTGTTTGGGAGTTTATTATTTGTGTCTCAAATTTTTTGTTTTTTTCCCCGACAAACATTGCGTGTAGGTGTAGAGCAGGTTGTTCTCAGTGATCATGGATGAGTGTTCTCTTACAGTACAGGGGTGTTGCTGCTCGCACATTACATATGTCTAGAGAAGTTGAAAAACCAAGCCGGAAGGGTTACATACACAGCTAAGCTTAAGGGTCTATCCATTAGTTTGAAATAAGTGAAGCTTAATGACTGCAATTGTTTGAGGAGCTATAGGAAGTGACAATCGGTGGCCGTATTGTTGTTGGGGTACATTCAAATAGTTAATTGAAACTAAAACCATTTTACTGATAAACAACAAAACATTTTTCATGTCATTAATCAATGATCCAGATCAGCGACGCGAGAAACAATGGGATAAGATAGCTCAATCACAAAATGGGTTTAACTTCACTAAAGCTGTAGGTTTTGGTGCTCTTGACGGGCCTTAACTTTCAGCTTCTGAAGATACTCACTCCATTCTAGATACCTTGCTAAAGCCAACTCTCTTTAACTTGCCAAGATAGCATAAATGAAGATTGTGTACGTAGTTGCTGAGAATCTCATTATAGGTGCCAACATGGTACCGGTGCATTCGTTTTTTAGAACTCTGTGCTTATGTTAACAACTTTATAAAACTTTTTATTTGGTTTCAGGAACCGAGGAAGAGTAGAGATAATGAAGGTCGTTCCAGTCATGGTTGTAGTAGGAGCACATTTTCTTCTTAGGTGTCTCGTTCTTGAAAGATTTGTACTCTACGTATTGAAGGTAATTGAATTTATCAATATCATTTTATGATTATTATAAAAGAATTCAGAACTTATGAAAACATTTGTTCAGCAGCCGAAGTCACACCATTTTCACTTTGGTAAGTGTCTATCTACTGCAAAATTCATATAGTTGTTTAAGCTAATGCATAAACATAAGTCTGTAACACTCTTTACTTTTATAACTCACTTGCTATGCTTCATTTTGTCATGGAAAGATCAGATGTTATGCTCATAACAGACATAAGGAAACACTGTAGACATGGATACTCATTGCATATATAAGTAATTAAGTATATGACTCATTGTTTTGCAAATTCTGTCAAGAAATTTAGTCGATGATGCGATAGGTTCCCTATTCTTTTAAAATTTCCATCTAGGCTGTTCTTTGTCCATCTTTATTTGATTTTATTTAGTGGAGTCAATTTTTCTTTATATAATCTAATTAAACTTGAGTTATTGACTAGCCACATTAAGTAGGCGATCTTTAGCATGCGTTTGGAATAACGTTGACATATCGGCACATAATAAAATACGCCAAACCATAGTTACCGAATTCGCTGGGTGAAGGACGAATTTAGTATTGGATCGAATTGTACCAATTCGAAATTCACTGCGTTCCAATTCGATGCGGTACGATGTACCAAATCGAAATTCGGTGCGTACCATTAATTGCAAATCGGCGTTCCAATTAACTACAATTCGGCGTTCTCCTTTCATGAAAACAGTCCCGAGAAAAAGATAAAATGAATAAGAAGAAGAAATTTTTTTTGACTGTTGCTTTCTTGTTGTTGGCTGCGGGAGGAAGAAGAAGACGGTCAAAAGATAGGTTTTATAATATACTTGGGCTGTTGGGTAGCTGTTGTTGTTGTATAAGTTAATAACTTTTTCAGCCCACCTATTTCTCCTTTCCAAGCCCAACCCATTCACTTTATTAGTTTTGTTAGTGTTTTAGTAAGATTGTTACAATGAAAAAGGTTGAGGTCCTTCTATTTTTACTTCTTATTTTTAAAACTTTTATTTTTTCTTTCAGTAAATTTATCACGTGTAAAAAAAATTAATACTTTATTAGTGTAAATTTTTTTTAAGACCTTTATTAGTGTAAAAAAAAATTATCACGTGTATTTGATTTTCAATTTTTTTTTATAACATATAATTATGAATTATAATACCCCGTGTCCCCGAGTCCATATTCAAAATTTGGACTCTTTCAAAACGAGTCCACGAATCCTTCAAATTATATAAAAGGTCCGACCCTTGGACACGTACCCGAGTCCGACACCCATACCCGAGTCCGAGCATCCTAGCATTCCATAATTCCAATACAATCAATCAATTAACTACAAATCAGCGTTCCAATTAAATGCATTCCATAATTTCCATTATTCCAATACATCAATTAACTACAAATCAGCGTTCCAATTAAATACATTCCATAATGCCAATACATTCCATTATTCCAATACATCAATTTACAAGTATAAATACATCCCCTTAACTAGTATTACGTTGCAATATGTTTTTCAAATTAAGTTTTTGTTTTGTATGGTACAATGAATTTCGAATTTTAATATACGTACCACTTCGTACCGTTTCGTACCGAAATGAACCTACCCCCTTCGTACCGAATACGTGACCTATAGCGAATTGCGTACCCGAATTTCGTATTCGTACCGGAGCGTACCGCGTATTAGGTAACTATGCGCCAAACTCTCTCCTAATTTCCCTTTTTCCATAATTGATGATAACTGAATAGTGTTTTTTCACACATTCTTGTGTAGACCAGATACACACATAGTAGTCTTAGAGTAATGAAGGAGATATTTAAGAAAGATGTTGATTGTCAGGTTGATTTCATTAGTATAATGCATAAACATTTACTTTTTGGGTTGCTTGGTTAATTTCGTTTTCGTGTAATGTTAGATCATATGTTATTGCCTCTTCAACTCCTTGCAGTTGTTGGTATTTTCTACTTCTTTCATGGAGAATGTAACGACGTTTGTATCAATAACCCTCGAGGTTTTTTCATCTCAAAAATCACAATAGTCTATTAGTGGAGAATGAGGCAGCTGATTATGTAAAAAACTACAAAGT
Source organism: Artemisia argyi (assembly GCA_030686995.1). Classification (NCBI taxonomy): domain Eukaryota; kingdom Viridiplantae; phylum Streptophyta; class Magnoliopsida; order Asterales; family Asteraceae; genus Artemisia; species Artemisia argyi. The sequence continues at coordinate 11,221 of JARVZY010003220.1, read as the reverse complement.
ATATCTATGAGATGAGGAGTCAAAGATTGAAAACATCAAGAGGTTGTTGGAGCATGCCGATAAGGTACAACTGATGAATCCTTTAGCACTTTTTATGTCGCACAAACACATGCACACTCCAATACAAACTGGACTTTTAATGATAGTAACTTTTAGTGACACTCAACTTTTCTACTACTAAAAGGATGTTTGCATTTATATATTGTTCACGCAATTAATATGATAAGTTAGATCTATGTTGTCATGAATGGGTAGAAAACAAAATTATAATCTAGATATTAAAGGAAGTTCACACATAAAACTGAAAAAAAAATATATTGTGCAATGCAATTTGTCCATGCTTTTGCAAGTGTTTGTAAATTTAAAACTAATAAAAAAAACCCTACGTTAAAAGTAGTTCAAATGAATTACAATTTTGTGGGCAATGTTTGTTTTGTTTTTTAAAAAAAAACCAACCTTCATGTAATAAACGAAAAACATCAAATTAACATGAGGTGGTCCTTTCAACACAACATATCATAAATCATTTATTAAAACTAGAAGCTTTGTCGAACCATGAACTGAACAATTCAGTTATTGATCAGATGAATGCACCGGCTGCTGCAACTCAAATGTCAATAACAACTGCGGCAATAAGATCACTAGGTTGCGATAGTGACTGTAGTCCGTTGTTTATGTATTTTTGGAATAATAATATTTATCATACTCATATCGATGTACTTATATTTTCATATTTACATTTTTTCCCGTTTTTTGCAGCTACCAGAATGACGACTAATCGATCGTAATCACATTCAAGAACCGACCGTTCATCTCAGACACGTGAAAGTATGGTTACCTTTTGCCTCTTCATGTTGAATAATAGAAGCACCGGACACATGTGTATGAAACCGATTTCTTTAATCTTTTTATTATTTTCGGTTTAGGTCAATTGCGGCCTGCAAACTTACATTGTGATGGTACGGACGACCCGATGACTAGCACACCTCAACGTGGTTAGTTGCATCTGCATTTTTTTTAAGCGTAGATCATCATGCGTAGCATTCCCAACGTAGACCAACTGTTACTACATTGTTTCATCTGCATTTTGGCATTACATTTAGAGTCTTAATGTATGCATTTTGGCATTATATTTAGAGTCTAATAATATATTCTATTATGTTGTCTAACTGAAGTTATAAATGTTGTAGTAACGGGTCAAAGTCAGATGCTTCGATGAAATGTGCCGGTTGTAAAGCTTTATAGCAAATGCAACATTCATGTAAATAAGTTTGTAAATACGATGGTTGTCAAGCTTTGTATTTTCTCTATTCGATAAGCGTATATTTATAAGGCCCTGTAATTTCTTTTTGGGTTGCATCAATCTTTTTTTTGTTATTGTTTGTGTACAGTTAATACAGTCAGTTTGTCTCATTTGTCTCTTATATGCAAATTGGTTCAATGATCCAAAAAATTACCATTAAATCTTAGTTACCAGTTGATGGCCAGAATGGTAAAAGATGGTCAAAATCATTGGTAAAAAGTACACACAATTATGGGAGATGATAAAAACACCATACTTAAAAAACAAATTTCCGTTAAGTAACACCATCAAAATAAAAATTACAAGACATGCCCGCCCATCGGGCGGGCTTCGAAAACTAGTATATATATATATATATATATATATATATATATATATATATATATATATATATATATATATATATATATATTCTGTTTATAATACTAAAAGTGTTGCTTAAAAGGTTTTTCGGGTTACTCTCCTTGACCATTCATACAAATTTTCTATCGGTCTAAGGTCAAGGGGGAACATATTTATCCAAAATTGTTCTTTTATAATGCTTGGTATAGTTAACTATTGTTACAATGTGAGTTTGTTGGGCATTAAGCTTGATAAGTATGTTAAGGTTAAGGGACCAAAGATGTCAAATATTAAAACATGTATTAACCCACGGTCAAAACCCTTGACCCTACACATTAACTTCACCTGCAAAATACATTTACTCCTACCACCAAACTCATCAACGATTCACGTTCAATCTATTAATCCAATCATTGTTCTTCAAATCTGTAAGTGCCAAAGTGTTTTGATCATGTTTCTTAACATTGGTTTTTAATTTCAACTAAATCCAACGGTTACTTTTTGCTATAATCATTTAGAACGTTTTAGGGTTTGCGTAAATTAAGATCTAATGATTAAGGATATTAGTATGTGAATTGGTTAGTGGGAATTGTTCCTAGGACTATACTAAACATGTTTAAGCACTCAAATTACACCTAGTAACATCAATTGATCATAATCACAATTAGGGTTCATCGTATGAATTGGGGGATTTTGATTTGTGAGGTTCTGATATAATTAAGTGCTTAGGATATTGTTTATATATGATTAGGAACATATCTTGGTGGGTTAATTGTTTCAGTAACATGTTTTGAGAGTGAATTGTTGAGTTTAGGTCATACGACACTAGCAGCTTTGATTTTGGGTTTGTGTGGTTGAAAAGTGTTATAAATTGGTCTATAGTTTCCTTAACATGTATTAATCACTCGCCCAACTTCCATTTCTACCCAGATTCATGTTTTAATTGGATTGTAATTCGTTGTTCATTCGTTCTTACGCAAATGATTGGATTTGTGCATGTCTACGCATGAAAGTTGTGTTTTAAAGTGTTTTGGGATATATTTGGATAATCTATTGATCAGTGGTTGTGTTTAAACCTTTCAGGAATCAAAAGACACTTAATTTTTGAAGGTGATTATCAATCAGTCGTTCCTACGCAAAAGTTTAACTCATCTTACGCGTAAGATGAAATCTTACGCGTGAGATTCGACTCTTTGAAAAACTTGTCTTGGATAAGACAATGTTTACGCAGAACTGTATTTCTTACGCATAAGTTTTTTCTTACGCTTAAGTAATTATCTTACGCTTAAGTAATTATCTTACGCATAAGTCAAAACTTACGCATAAGTTATAACTTACGCATAAGGTTCAAACCTTTGCATAAGCTCAAATCTTACGCAAAAGATTTAATTCTACGCATAAGATGTGGCCTACGCGAAAGTTTAATCTTACGCGTAAGATATAAGTTAAGCGTAGATTATGTACTTACACATAATATAACTCCTTACGCATAGGAAATGTTATGCGTAGGATTTTCAAATCTTACGCGTAACTTTGTCTGATTCCTTGAAAATTTGTCTAAGTGTTGTAAATTTTGAAATATATAAACTCTTGTATGTGTTAACAAATATTGGGCATTGATTGTAATCAAATTCTATTAAGTTTTAACATCATATATACAAGTTTATCATATAACAACATTTTGAACACAAACACCCACTGATCAATCCTATCATGCATAAATAAGTAAATTAATAAATGAGCTAACAAATTATATTATTGCAATGTCTATGTTTGTGTATGATCAATTCAGATGGTCCAACAAGCAAACATTCCACAAGAACCAGAACCTGAACCAAAGCTCACATGGGAAGAAACTTTTCCCGATGATTACTCCAGAAAGATTGGAAAGAACAACTTAAGGGTCAACTTCAACAAATTCACATGCAATGAATCCTCTTGCATTGTAGCTGTGGATGGTTTAGTCTATCACTCGTACAAAATCCTGCTCACCAAATCAGCATCAGTAGCTTGCTTCTACCTTCACCAGTTTTGGCATACAATTCAACTGGACCTTGGCGAAGAATCTTTTACATGTATGCTCCATAAGAGACAAGTCACTGTGGACAAAGATATTCTTCGTGGCGTTCTTGGTTTGCCCGAACTTCGTCTAGATGAAGAGTACCACCCAGTTCCTAATGAAGAAGAGTTAATTGAATGGTTACGGGATATTGAATACGATGAGTCAGAAGAGGTGGTGACCAGACACTCAAAGGTCAACACAAGATTTCTTCCACAACCATGGAGAACTTTGTACATCCTAATTGCCAAGTCCTTATCTAGCAGAGATACTGGTCACGAACACCCCAAACTCCAACATCTCAAACTTTTCTGGGCTATTGCAAATGTTAAAAGGGTGGACTTTGCTAGCATTATCTAGGAAGATATAGTGTGGCTGATGCGTGGGAATTGCACCAGGCTTTACCTCTCGAGGGATCTCGAGAAGCTTACAACCCCCACCAGGCAGTGTACCTGATCGTTGTAGTATAGTATAGTGACAAGTATCGGGGGATTGATCGTTCAACTTAGGAATAGTGTCGCTAGGAATAGAAAGCCTAAAGACTAGGTCTAGAGATGAGGGATGATTCTTTTTGTATTTTTTATGTTTTTAGAAAGCAAATAAAAATCTCGGTTGTTGGAAGAGTGGGCGAAATTAGTTGCTAGTCAACTAACCCAATAACTAAGATGTAATCAAAATAAAATAATAAAAATGAAAATAAACTAAATTATACTAGTGGTGTGAGCAATATATGAGAGAATTGTGTTTACTTAGATTTCACTACTCCCTAGATATCTTTTACAGGTTAATTACTTGTTACAGTTGCGTGGATGACGGATTGTATTCCTTAATACCATTCATGGGGTGGCGTACTTACTTCCCCAATCTTATAAGCTCCTACTTCACTCCTATGTCGAGCCGGCTAAGAAGCTCCTAACATGGGATCACTAGAATTCGCTCATGCATTAAATACAATCATAAAAACCTAGTACACATCAGTTCATGTTTCTTAAGACGTTCAAGCAAGTTACACAATGGAGATCTGGTAGTTTTCTTAAGCCTAACATTGAAATCATTCATCCATTACAACTATAAACAAGCAATCAACCTATAATTAACATCTAGGTTTCATTACATCTAAGCAAACACATGAAAGATCTAGCCAAGCATGTTAAAATCAAGACAAGCATAAGATATATTCAAACAACACATAGACATATTGAATGAATTGAAAGAAGACTTATCTTAATTGAACATGAAAGGTTTCAACGGGTGAAAACCCTTGAAAATACTGTTACAAACCACCTAGGGTTTATTAGGTTCGGCCCTAGTATTCTCCACACAAGTTCCTCCCTTAATGAATGAAAAATAGAAAAGTATATATAGATTTTGTGAGGTGACGGCGTCAAGAGTAAATTTCTGACGCCGTCATCTCGCCGCCAATAAAGTTCTCGGACTGCCTAAATCTGGGTTTGACGCCGTCACGTGTAATCCTTCTTCAGGCCGTCACCAAAATAACTCTTGACGCCCTACTTCTGACGCCGTCAGGTTTTCTCTGGGTCGTCATGCATTTTACTCCTGACGCCGTCACTTTTTCCTTCTTGACGCCGTCAGGTACTGTTTCCAGCATGGAAAATTAAGTCTTTGCCGTTTTCTTCACTTTTATGCTCCAAAAACGTCAAAAATGCTTCCTTTTCCAGAATTCACTCCCAAAGTACCTAAAATCACAAAAGGAACGATTTAGGGCAATATTTGATCAAATCAATTCAATTCCGAGCTTAAATGACCCCCTGAAAACGGTTCATTTTTCGCCTCATCAGTGGCACATTCAACATAAGTCTGCAAACATTCCATTTGTTCGCATCACCAAGCTACTCATTGAAAGCTTCCTTCGTGAGTATGACGACATTCCTCAAAGACTGGATGATGAAGACAAGAACACATTCAGAAATGAGTCTACTCTCAAGCAGATTAAGAGACTTGATACCAGTACACGTAAGCAAGGAAAGATACTTCCCGAATGTCTCTTGAATGATAAAGTAAAGAAATGCAAGAACTACAAGTATTGCGTTCAAGCTCTAAAGGAAGAGAAAGTAGGGTTCTTGGACGAAGTCCCTCTACCTTCGTTTATGCAGAAAAAGGGAAAGAAAGGTAGCAAGTCTGGCAGCTCCGAAAGCTCTACCAAATATGCTAAAAAGCCTCACAAGAGAACTCTTAAGATCAGAATACCAGTCAAGAAACCTATTCCTGAACCAGTTCCTGAACCCACACCACCATCTTCTCCAAAACCATCTGACTCAGAAACCGAATCCGATAGTGGTCCAGTTTATAGGGAAGCTTATAACAAACAGGATGACAATCTTGACGATCTGGACATGACTCTAGAAGATTGGGACAGAAACATCGATGAATTTGTTGATGAAATAGAAAAAGAAACAACATTCATTCAAAGACCTTTAACTGAAGAAGATGCTAAGTTGGAAGAAGAACGGTTAAGGGGTGAAAAGTTGAAGGAACCTATGACTGCAGAACAAGAAAAACAAGAAGAGGCCCACACAAACCTTGGTCTATCTGTGGAAGAAGAAAATGAACGAGCACTCAAGTTAGGTCTCCTCCACAGCAGAATCGACTCCTTCCAAGCTGATCAACTTCCGCCACCTCTGTTTACTCAAACAACCGAGGCTGGCAGAACTGGTAGTATTCCTGAGGCAGGCGGGTCTAGCTGTATCCCTGAATCCACTCTAGTTGATCAAACTCAGGAAACAGGTACCACTGCTGAAATGATCGTCTACGAATCTCCAACAATTTCACCTGAAGACATAGAAATGCAAAATGCTTCAGAGAGGGGAGAAGATGATGTGGAAGACCATATGGATACAGATATTCCACACCTAATGTCTTTGGATGAGATGGAGGCAAGAGAAAAGGCTCAAGAGGAAGAGCTCAAAAGAAAACAAGAAGCTGAAGAGGCAAGGCTTGAGGAAATAGAATAGGCTAAACTGGAAGAAGCCATAAGAATGGAAGAAAGCAGGAAAGCTGAAGAGGCATCTAAACTTGCCAATGAATTAAGGCTTTAAGAAGAAACAAAGAAAAGAAGAGAAGAAGAAGCCAAATTAGAAGAAGAATTAAGGCTAAAGGCAGAAGCTGACAAAGTGGCAGAAGAGCAGAGGTTAAGGGCTGAAGCAGCTAAAGTTATAGAAAAGAAAGAAGAGCCCAAGGATAAACCCGAATCACCTAAAGGGGATGATAAGGACACCACCACCAACATTGAATCTTCACAATCATCACCTCCTGCATCACAACCAACACATGACAAATCAGTCAAGAAACCATCTAGAATTGAAGCCTCAGCTACATCAAAGTTGATTAAGAGGGCAGTAAAGAGAGTTCGTGAAAAAAAGAAAAGCAAGTTAGAAAATCAAGTTGAATCACTAGCAAGTCAAGTTGCTGAATTAACAAAGCAAATGACAATTGTTCAGGAAATGCATGAAAAGGTAGACACCTTCTTAGCCAAAGATGTACAAGAAGATATGGAAGCTACATTGGCTGCTCAAGCAACTCAGTACATGGAACAACACTTGGTTACAGAATTGAAAGAATTGCTAAAGCCGATGAAGGATGAACTTACAAAGATTGCTGAACAAGCTGTCAAGAAAGTGATCAGAACTACTTCTTTCACTCTCCGAGCTGACAAAACACCTCTACCACAACAAGAAATGACAGTGAATGAATTAGAGGCTCAGCTCTTCAACATATTGGCAAGTAAAACCACTATGACACCAGATATTAAAGTATGGGAAGCTTTACAAGCCAAAATGTCCAAAGAATCATGCAGCACTGAGGCCGATAAACTGAAACGTCAAAGAGATGATGAAGACAAAGATTCTAACTCTTAGGCTAAGAAGCAAAAGCAAGCCGAAGGACCCTCATCTCAACACAAACAACTTGTCATACCTCCAACAACCACAACGTCTACTCAACAACCTAAGGCATCAGGATCAGGTCCTAAAGCCCAAGATCACTTTAAGTACATCGGCGGAGAAGATTTCCCTCAGCCCGATGAAATACCAGAACCTTCATCAACAAAGAAGAAAGAAAGGAAAAGAAAACATCATCAGCACAAACCCGATACCTCTTCGAAAAGCACCGAACCTAAGAAACCCAAAAACATTCTCAAATGGCTGGACGAAGACAAAACAGCTGAGTACTCTTGGTTTGATGAAATGGTTAAAGCTCAACCACCTCTTGCAGAAAATCAATCACCACAAGATGGCCGAACAATAGAATATGCACAACTTCTGCAGAGGGACTACGGTTTAAAAGAAATGAGCAAGAAAGAGCTGAGAAGGGTAAAGAATGCTGCATTCAACCTGTTGAAAGACCGCTCGGCCAACTCTATTGAACTCGAATATCACCTGGAAAATATTGCCCGAGCAATGTCTAATGACATTGACGGGCTAAACCCCGATTCCAACATTGATTACTACTCAAAGAACAAAGGGCCGTACTACACCGACTGGACCAAACCTCTACCCCTGGTTGGAAAGCCCAAGCAAGAGAAAATTCCCTACAAATTCTTCTTCAACAATGACTTGGAATTTCTACAACATGGTAGCAAGATTGAAATGAAGTACGCCACATCACTCACCTTCTCAATCCCTGCACCTAGATACCTCAACAACGCCATTGAAGAAGAAGCTTCAGACTTGTTCATCGACAAAGTTGTTGCCTATGACCGGAACGCACTCTATGGGATACACCATTGGCCAGAAAACCGGGCACAGTATTATTGAAGCAGCAGAGTTAATCAGACTATAGGAAATGTGATGAGTGAGCTAAAGATTGTCTCCATTCAGTTTATTTCTACAGTCACTCACTTTGGGTACTCCTTTCTCAACAAAATCGTGCTCAAAAGACTTGATGAACAAGAGTACGAGATTTCCGAGTCAGACTTTCCAAGATTGCTCCTCAATGACATCGAAGATATGAATCTGCTCAAAGTCCAAGGAAAGCTTTGCAACCTAAATAAGGATATGCAGCTTGCCTTCATCACAGCTCTACTTATTTTCATACGACACATCGTCATCAAAGAGCGAGTAGAAGATCTTCAACTGGGAGTGGAAAGTTACCAGAAGAAGCTGAATCTCACAAAACCTAACCTTTACAATATCCCCAACCTTCAACACGAATCTCAATATACCTTGATAAAGCATCCGGCATTTGGTTTCACCTATCGCAGTGTCAACCGACGCAACTGCTTCATGGCTTATGATGAAATCCACAAGTTCTGTGATGAAACACTTAAGTTCATCAAAGATGGAATCAAAGGCCGACTAGATGATGTTGAACTGTACAAAACCAAAAGGTGGAATACCGATGAGGCCAGACAAGCTCGTAGATTCATCACAAGGATTGAGAACCGGTTAAAGTGTAGGGATCAGATAAGGAGATTGGAAAGCTATGTGGGAGGCAGACCAAGATTTCCAGTGTTGACATTTTAGAGACCCGAATGGTAGAAGTTTGTAAGATCTTGATTTGATTTGTCAATACTTATATTCATTATGGTTTGTGCATACATTACAGTGTACAACCCGAACTTGTAAAGAAAGGACCCTGAAGTACGCATCAGTGCCTCAATCCTAATATAAGGAGCGAAGGCTTCTTACTTTTGAGTAGAATTAATCAAATGTTTTATGACTTTCATAATTCTGCTCAAAAGGACAAGTATTTCACCTCAATAAGACCTAATCACTTGTTGAGGGGGAGCACTTGTCAAACCAAACTACTTTGTTCTAAATCAATGAAAAGTTCTTGGTGAATCTCCCCATAAGTCTCAAAAAGGCATATTTTAATCTAAAAAGATTATCAAAAACATCATTTTATATGCTATTTTTGAGGGGGAGAAAATAGAAAAGTGATTAAAATATAAGTGGTCAAAAAGCTAAAAGTTGTATCTTGTGCGAGCTAGACTCAGAATTGACCCAGGAATTGACGAAACAATAAAAGTTAGTAATCTCGAAAAGACTTATCCTCGACGGGTAATGACATCAAGTTAGTTACTAGAGCTAGTTGTCACCTAAAAACTGACAATGGAACTCTCTAACTAGCCACGTAAGCGTGTCTCGAAAAGGATTTGTCTAAGTAGAAATGTACCGTTTCGAGAAACTTTCTGTAGACTTGACCAGGCCGGGTAATAACTTCAAGCTAGTCTAACTAGTGATGTAAGCGTGTCTCGAATCGGTCCTGTTCACTGAAAGTGGATCAATTCAAAATATGTTTGCTCCTCCTGCATGTGCAAATTTATTAATTACATGAGAGCACATGTGAAGGGGGAGCCCTTCAAAAGTGTACACAAAACTCTCAAAGTGTCAACCAAAATATTTGATTATCACAAACACTTTGAGAGATTTTCAATCAAAGGTTTCATGGCTACTGTCGGTTAATCAAGGAGTTATAAGGTGATTAAGATAGGAAAAACCGTCCTATGATCCGCCAAAGCCGGAGGGATCTACCTAAGGACATCACCCATAGTTAGAATTAGAAGTCCTTAGGTATGATACGAAAAAGGAGAAAAGAATAAAAGGGAAAGAAGGAGTTGAAGAATTAAAAAGAAAAGTAAAGAAAAGGGTGAAAAGAAATAGCCCTCCATATGTTCAACCTTAGGGCAGACACCGGGTTCAACTCGTATGCTACTGGTTGTTGCTAAGGCAACACCGGTATTGAAGATAAAGTCATCATGGACCCAGTGACGCAATGCACTAAACCTTCTTAACCACTCAAGTTCTCTTAAAAGAGCTTGTTTCATTCTCACGGGGAACCAGTGTAATCTATCGACTCATTTCTTAGAGATGGTTGATATTGAAGAAGGAGACCCCTCCTTAGTCTCCGGATAGGAAACCTAAGTGTGCACTTATAGACTCTAGAGCCATGAGATACATCAAAGATCTCTTAGGAACACTTAGTATTTCTACAACTGGTGTTCTACATCAATGGACACCAGCTGTAAATTATCGAGTCCTTCGCAGATCTTAGCAATCTACCGAGAACGTTTATGAGAGAATTACAAATGTATTTCTCAATGATTGAACGGAAATTCCTGCCAGGGTCAACATCAAACAGCCCTGACAGCAGGTCACTTCGGTAACCCCACAAGGGTTACGCTTAGTGTTCGCGGTGGTTCCATAGTGGTCTACAGTCATGGAGTGATCCCCAACGACTCACCCAGTCATTGAGCTACTTAGTAGGTCTCGTAAGCTCCTTCGGGAGTATCTGACATGGGAACGGCCTTGATAAGGATTAGAAGGAGTCTTCACACTATACTGTTGATGAACTCTAATTCCTTATCTGTAAGTACCGGTTGATTATTGCTAACTGTTTACCTGCAGGTACAAATCACCTCTATGATGGTAGATTCCAGCATGCTCATGCATACATCTTGAAGTCAAAGAAAGCTCCCCCAAAGATCTAAGCACCACACAGTTCAAAGACAGATTCTACACTAATAAGAAGAATCTACAAAGTTTAAAGACTAAGATCAA
>JARVZY010003219.1:0-26528 GCA_030686995.1 Artemisia argyi | reverse complement strand
GAATTCAAACTTCCAGAAGATACAACTGTTTTGCTTAGAGTTCCTAGAACCTTCAACTTGTACACATTCAATCTGAATGATGTTAAGCCAGACGGTGATCTAACATGTTTGGTGGCCAAAGCTTCCCAGGATGAATCTACAAAGTGGCACAGGAGAATGGCTCATGTAAACTACAAGACCATCAACAAGTTGTCTAAACTTGGTCTTGTTCAGGGCCTTCCTTCAAAACTCTTCACCAATGAACACAATTGTGTTGCTTGTAATAAAAGAAAGCAACACAGAGCCTCTTACAAAGCCATAACAACTGTGAGCACCATCTCAGAACCTCTTCAGTGGCTGCACATAGATCTCTTTGGTCCAAGTCCTATCAGAAGTATTGATCATAAGTACTTCTGCCTGGTTATCACTGATGATTATAGCAGGTTTTGCTGGGTATTCTTTTTTAAAACTAAAGATGAAACAACTCCTATTTTAAAAGAATTCATTACCCTAATTGAAAACCAGCTAAATAAAAAGGTTAAAGGCATTAGGTGTGACAATGAGACAGAGTTCAAAAATATTGTTTTCATAGAATTCTGTAAGTCTAAAGGGATTAAAAGGGACTATAGTACTCCAAGAACCCCACAACAAAATGGGGTTGATGAAAGAAAAAATAGGACATTAATTGAGGCAGCAAGATCCATGCTTGCAGACTCTAAGTTACCTACTATGTTTTGGACTGAAGCAGTAAGTACTACTTGCTATGTCTTGAATAGGGTATCCATCACTAGACATCATGTCAAGACACCTTATGAACTTCTCACTGGGAAAGTTCCTGACATTCATTACCTTAAACCTTTTGGTTGCAAAGTGACCATCTTGATTACTGCTGATACACTGGGAAAGTTTGATGGGAAAGCTGATGAGGGATACATTGTGGGTTATTCAGCTCATAGCAAGGCCTATAGGGTTTACAATTTAAATGCCAAAAGGATAGAGGAGACCCTTAACCTAAGATTTCTTGAAGATCGGCCTAATACTCAGGGACATGGCCATTGTAGGTAATCATTCTGCTGCTGAACAAGAAGATGAGTCACATTATGCAGAGGATCTTGCTAGACTTAAGAAGCAAGAACATGCAGCCACTCAGGAAGCTCAGAGACTCAGTGAAAAGGTTGCACAAGAGACTGATGCCATACTTCAAAAATCAGCACAAGCAGTCAGTGGAAACAAGGATGATGCTGACGGTTCTACTGAAGGCTCTCCTATTCCTACTGATGTGATCAAAGCTGCTGATGGTCCTGCTGCACAATCTCCCATTTCTACTGAAGTATCTGCAGACTTTGAGAAGCCATTTACAAGATTTCCAAGTCCTTCTGATCTTGGTAACTATCAGCCCAAGCCTGGTCTCTTTAACTCAGCTTCTTATGATACTGAGTTTGGGCCCACTGTCAACAACCTTGATGCCACAATCAATGTCAACCCCACAACAACAAAGAGGATCAATAATGCTCATCCCCTATCAAAGATTATTGGAGATCCTCAAGCACCTGTTAGAACTAGAAGCACTATGAAGAACACTAAATATGGTGAAGTTGCTTTCATTTCCTATGTCTACAATCAACAGAGGGACAATCACACAGACTTCAAACATTGTCTGTTTGCATGCTTTCTTTCTCAGATAGAGCCAACCAGTGTTCCTCAAGCACTTGTTGATTCAAGTTGGCTTGAAGCAATGCAAGAAGAGATGCTGCAATTTAAGAATCAGCAGGTTTGGATTTTGGTCCCTCTCCCTGATGGTAAATATGCCATTGGGACAAAATGGATTTTGAAGAATAAAAGAGATGCAAGAGGTATTGTGGTGAAAAACAAAGCAAGGTTAGTGGCTCAAGGGTTTAGGCAAGAGGAAGGCATAGACTATGATGAAGTCTTTACACCAGTGGCCAGAGTTGAAGCAATCAGGATATTCTTGGCTTATGCATCATATATGGGTTTTATGGTTTATCAGATGGATGTCAAAGGTGCTTTCCTGTATGGTGAGATTAAAGAGGAGGTTTATGTGACTCAACCCAAGGGATTTGAAGACCCTGATCATCCTGATTATGTGTATAAGGTTGTCAAAGCTCTCTATGGACTTCATCAGGCACCCAGAGCTTGGTATGCTAGGCTTTCTACCTTTCTGCTGAAGCATGGTTACAGAAGAGGTGCCATTGACAAGACTCTCTCCCTTAAGAAAGACTCCAGGGATATCATTCTTGTGCAGGTTTATGTGGATGACATTATATTTGGTTCCACAAAAGAAGAATGGTGTAGAGATTTTGAGGATTTGATGAAGGGAGAATTTCAAATGAGTGCCATGGGGGAGCTCACTTTCTTTTTGGGTTTACAGGTTCAGCAGAAACCTAGTGGTATTTTTATTAGTCAGGATAAGTATGTAAAGGATATGTTGACAAAGTTTGATATGGAGAATGTCAGGACTGCCACTACTCCCTATGAAGTTCCCAAACCAAAGAACAATCTTGAACCTGATCTTCCTGTGAATGTTCATTTGTACAGGTCCATGATTGGTTCTTTGATGTATTTGACTGCTTCTAGACCAGATATTACATTTGCTGTGAGTGCTTGTTCAAGGCACCAAGTCACTCCACTTACCTCTCACTTGAATGCTATTAAAAAGATCTTTAAGTACCTGAAAGGCCAACCCAAATTGGGTCTTTGGTATCCAAAAGAATCTCCATTTAAGTTGGAAGCATTTAGTGACAGTGACTATGTTGGTGCCAATATGGATAAGAGATCTACAACTGGAGGTTGCCAATTCCTTGGAAGAAGACTAATTTCTTGGCAATGCAAGAAACAGACAATTGTTGCTACCTCTACTACTGAAGCAGAGTATGTTGCTGCTGCCAATTGTTGTGGACAGGTTCTATGGATTCAGAATCAATTGCTGGATTATGGGTATAATTTCATGAATACCACCATTTATATTGACAATCAAAGTACAATTTGCATTGTTAAAAATCCAGTTTTTCATAATAGAACCAAACATATTGAAATCAGGCACCACTTTATCAGGGATGCTTATGAGAAACATTTAATTAAAGTGGTCAAAATCCACACAGATGATAATGTGGCAGATTTGTTAACTAAAGCTTTTGATGGACCTAGGTTTCAACATTTAGTGGTCCATATTGGTATGCTTAACCCTTGACTGCAAAGTTTGAGGGGAGGCATAAGCCTCAGGGGAGGCATATGCCTCAGGGGAGGATTCTAATTGTAAACTTTGTATATTTTGTATATTTTTTGAGTTTTTAACACTAACCAACTAATGTATTGTAAGCTTGTTTGGTTTGTTTGCTAGTCTGTGTCCATTTTGCAAGATGCCATTATAAGTTGTTGTTGATTTTCACCAAGTTGTGTTAATATGGATGCTGAGATTTGTTTCTTCTGAAGTCCAATGGATGCTGAGATTGATTTCTACTGATTAAAGATATAAAGAGATCAAAATTAGCAAATGATTTGTTTTTCATTCATTCTGAGAAAATATTGCAGCTTACAAACAACTTTAAATGAAATTACAAGATGCAACCCTATACAAGTCTAGTCTAATTAGTCAAGCTTTTGTCATCTATTACAAAAGCTGATTGATGCATAACCAGTATGATGAAGAAGCTAAAGGTGAAAATGGAAAAAGAAGAGGAGGAAGAATGATGAAAATGACGATGAAGATGCTCAAGAACCAAGGTTTATAACTTTGGTCCCTGGCAACATCCCATCATCACCTACACCATTTTCCCTTTCCCCTTACCCACGACATCTGTCTTCTTGCCTTTTCCCCTGCATCCATGGTATGAAGAACCAGGTCCTGGAGCAGGAAGACCCAACACCACACTTCGTGATGTTGGAAGAGATGGATTTCTCTTCCTAGGCTTTGGTTGGGGTCTCTCTGGTGTGGAAGGAGGAAGAAATGAGGGATCTTCGTCTTCATCCTCTGAAGAGTCTTCATCGGATGTGAAAATGAAGGGAGAGACATATTGTCTCTCAGCAGGAATGGGGACATTACTTGGTTCCCCCTTCTCCAGAGCATTCCATCGTCCTTCCAATTCACGTGCATAATCAGAATCATCTATTTCTGATGGATATGGTGGAAGATCATCAGATGAGGAAGAAGAGGAAGAGGAGGAGGTTAAGTCTATAATTTCGGGTTCGGAAGACATTATATGAGGATGAATTGGGGATGATTGAGAAATTAGGGTTTTGAGATGATTTGGGTTAATTTGATATCTAAGAAGTGTAATTTGGGGTTATTAAATAAGCAAGGTTTAGGCGTTATGATAATTAATGCGAGTTGGGTGGCACAGTAAAAATCAAGATATTCACCGAAGATATTTTTACTCTTGCTTGGTTTCTGCTGATTGACCATTCATCAGCAAATTTGACTTTCATTTCTGCTGAAGGGTAATTTTGAAATTGGAGGGTTCCACGTTACACGTCAGACTTGGTCAACAGTTAGTTCCGATAATTTTGACCACAATTGGGGAACTTCCAATTATAACCTACTTCGCATATCTCTTCCTAAACTAAATTATTCTCTTATCACTCCATTTAAACCCATCATTCTTTTAATAATTCATAACCATCTCACGCAAAATCATTCAAATGGCACAACTTCAATTGAAGAAAGATCATAACAAGTATGCTATTTTGAACAAGGCTAAGGGTCATGAAGAGTTTGATTTAATGGTGGAGTTTCTAAAGTGTTCAAAGATTCATTATGCTTTGACACACTGTCCCAATGTGATATATGAATCATTGGTGAAGCAATTTTGGGCATCTGCTGAGAAGAGATCTGACACATAGATTGTGGCTGAAATTGAAAGTGTTGAGTATCTGGTGACAGAAGGTTTGATCAAGACAAAGCTTCAGTTGGATGATGAGAATGGTGTTTACCACTCCAACACTGAAGAGATACTTGCTGGGCTGAGGGAAGCAGGATATCAAAGCACTGACACAACTAAGTGGCAGAAGAATCAGTTTTGTCCCAAGTGGAGGCATTTGGTGCATTTGTTGCTCCAATGTATAAGCAACAAGAGTGGTGGATGGGATCAATTCTCTCTACAATTGGGTTGTGGTATTGTCTGTATCTCTAAGAGTCTAACTTATAATTTCTCAAAGTTCATTTTTGAAAATATGCTAGAAAATATTGAGAAACAACATCATAAGTTCTTAATGTACCCTAGGTTTTTACAAATAATTTTAGACATAACCACTGAAGATAGGATTCATGTGCCTATTAAGAGTCTTGGTTCTAAGTTGTTTGCCTCAATGAAAACAAACTATCATGGGGAACATCGCCCTCTGTTAGATGCTATGTTGCCACATGGCAATGATGATGTAGTTGAGGGTGATGATGCTGGCAATTTGCCTACTCAAAATGCTGCTGATGATGGTAATCCATCATCTTCTGGTGTTGCTGCTGATGGTAATCCTTGAGTGGTAAATAAGGAAGAGCCAGCTACAACTGCTGAACCATTACCTGTTTCTTCTGACCTACCACCACCTTCCCCTGCCCATATGTCATCTAGTCCTGTTACTTCACCATCTCAGGTTGCTTCTGTTGAGCAAACTCCTGAGGTTGAAGATACAATTCAGTCTCTTGACCATGAGATCACTAGATTACCTACACCTAGTCCAGTGAGAGAGCCAGTAGATGAAGGCTCTCCCAATGTTGTACATAAGTTTGTTTCTCCTGCTAGGTTCAATGAAGCTCCATTTACCACTGAGCAATCCGTTGGTGGAGCAGAGGACCCTGTTACTCTCACTTCTGTATATGATTTGCTTTGCAGGTATATGAGAAGGACTGATGATCTCCAAAAGGAGCTTGTTGATACCAAGTCTACTCTTGGTAGTGAGATTGAGATGTTGAAAAGAAAAGTTCAGGATTTGGAGGCACAATTGACTCAGCAGAAGAAAAGCAAGGTGTTAATGGAGACTGCTGAAGTGCCTCAGGAGGGAAATTTGGACTCTCTTGAAATTTTGGCTGAAGTTGCTAGACAGTCACATGTTTCTTCTCCCAAAGCTGCTGAAGTATCTCAACCTAAGCCAACAATTCATTTCAGTAGAAGAGACGACAATATTTGGCAAAGAAAGTTGCTGAATCTTCTAAGATATCAAGTGGTGATGATATTCTTATGGCAGAAGCTGATGATACTCTTCAGGAGAAACAGCCATCTAGTGCCATTGCTGCTGACAAGACTACTGATGGGGTTCATGCATCAGTAGATACATTCTTTGTAGCAGGAAAAGAGTATTTGGATTCCCCTGTTCATGATCCATCTGTTCTTAAACAAGTTTCTCTTGATGACATCACTGAAACCCTCAAACCTCAAGGATCTGTTGATAATCTAATTGATTCAGATGTTCAAAAGTTAAATGCTGATCCTATGGAAGATTTGGATATTCCTCATGATGATTGTGCTGAAGGGGTTGAAGTGTGTGAGGATGAGATTATTACAGATGAAGAAAGAGTTGAATAAGAAAGACTCTTGAAAGAATGTTAAGATTATAAGAGGAGTTCAGAGATGGATGAGGCAGAGCAAGCCAAATTCGATTCAGAATATCAGTCTGCTACACAAAGATACATTTCTACCTTGCCTATTGAAAGACAGAGAGAACTGGATGCCGCTGTTCAAAATTTTGATGAGTCAGACTAGCAGCATATTAGAGAACAAGTGATTGCTGCTCCTGACTTAGCTGCAGAAATTCTTGGCAATGAGGTGGATAAAAAGGACTAGGTTTCTGAAATTGTAAAAAAGATGAAGTTGAGGAAGAAAGAAGCAGATGAGCAAAAATCCAATGCAAAAAGAGATAAACCCATGACTCAAGCACAGCAAAGGGACTATATGAGAACCTATGTGAAAAGTCAAAGCAGTGCTTTACATAACAATGCTTGGACTAGGAAACAAGTGTGGGCACTTTCAGATGAAAAATTGGTTCAGATGTATAATAGAATCAAGTCTAGGTGTGAAAAAGATGGAATAGGTGCTCCTAAGATTGTTCCTAACATTCTTGCTGATGCTGGTTCTTTTGTTCATATAGATATTCCTGTTGTTGATAAGGTATCTTTACCTGCCACTTCTGCTGATGTACCACCTGTTGCTGATTCATCTAGTATTGATAAAGGTAAAGCTAAAGTGATAGCAGAAGATCCTCCATCTAGAAAGAGGACCAGGAAACAAACGGAGGAGGAAAGGTTGGGTAAAGTGGCTGCTAAGAGGTTAGATGATGAACAACAAGCTGAAATGGCAAGATTTCATGAGATTAAGGAAAAAGAAGTAGAGCTTCAAGCTGCTCGAGCTAAACAGACGAGGAAGGCTATAGATGAACAATATGCATCTGCTGCTCTTGATTCTTCTCAGGATTCTACTGATGAACAATTAGATAATCCATCAGTGGAGACTGATGTTGCAGAAGGTGTATCTACTGAAGCTGAAGTTCCTGATGAATCTTCTTTACCTCATGATGCAATTTATGTTCCTGGAAGAAGAGCTAAGAGAATGGCTAAAGTAAGAACTTCATATTCAGCACAAAGACTAATAGATGTGAATGCTTCTGATGCTTCATTTATCAAAGAAGGATCCCCTGATGATTGGCCTGAGGCAGTTAGAGATGTTTTGGTTCACTGGGAGTTGTCTAAAAATGGACAGATTAATACCATTTATAGACTGGATAAAACTTTTCTATCATTTATATTTCTACAAGAAATACTACATCTTGTGGATCATCGGGATTTGCTCACTCTCAATGATTTGGTTCACAAATATTATGCAACTCATACTCCTACAGGGTCTGGATTGTATCTATTGGGTGACCTCAGAGTGCTGTTTGATTCTTCTACTCCCACTGGTGCTGGTTATGATATATGGAAAAACAATCAGAGATGGAAGGTTCAGAGTTGGAAGTTTTACCCTATGCCATATGTTCATGTGTTGGAAACTACATCTGGACTCAGACTTCTTATGGATCTTGGCAAAAGGTATCCTCTTACAGTGTCTCTGATGGAGAAAATGCTTCAACAAAAGTTGGAGATTCCTCCTGATCCAGTTGGGAATGCTAGGTTGTTTGCTGAATCTCTGGTTAAAGTGTTTAAACTAAGAATTAGGACTTCCAGAGTAGCTTCTATTTTATGGTATATTGTTGTATATTTATTTCCTTTTATTATTAAAAAAATAATAAAAAAAATAACAATTTTGTATAGTATTGTGTATGTCGTATGCAGGTTTGGTGTTGATCACACATTCTCTGGTTATCAACTTACCTGATGTTGACTATTCCATCAAAAAGTTGGCTAGTCCAAAGGGTACAGCTTTGGTAAAGACACATCAAATTTGTTGATAGCTGTAATAGTTTGCTCAAAACTATAGGGTACTCAACTCACCCATGCTTCATTGCTGAGAATTGAAATGGTTGTCAATTGGCCATGGATTTTTCCTTTATGGATTCCCAATAATTGGCTAGCCCACATGTATATGGCTTGTGGTAAAGGCAGTGGAAAACCATATTTGGTATTCAGTTGACCAAGATGATTTTTCATCAAATAAGTGACTAGTCCTGAGCAAACGGCTATAGGTAAAGACCTCTCAAATCCGTTTATAGCTGATGATTTGCTAAAAATCATTTGGTCATCAGTGTACCATAGTTTTCGAACTTAAAACATTTGGCTACTCCAGTAGTGATGGCTATTGGTAAAGAGACATCAAATCCATTATTTTCAATGATTCACCTCTCACAGGAGTTCACACACCTGGATGTGATGAGAATAGTATGAAACTAATTTGTTTTGATGTACATTTGGTCATTTGTTGCTGCAAAGAATGGAGTTTTCAAGTATGTGCTGATCATAGAGATCCTGCTGATGATGATTCTTTACTGATGATGTTTGATTTCAATCCTCTTGGTATGTAACTTTAAAGATCTATCAAGAATCTTGAACTTAACCATGTCAAATTCAAGATTAGGGGAGGATTGTTGGGAATTCTGCTAAGATAGAATTCTGCTGAAGAATCTGCTGATGGATTCTACTGAAGAGACAGATTATGCTTATATATTGTTTCTGCTGAAGTTTAGTTTCAGCATTATTAGTTTCTGCGGATATAGTTTTTTCGTGTTTTATGTAATATAGTTAGGATATGCATGATTTTATTTAAGAAGTGATAATGCATATCTTTTAAAAGTTTTTAGAATATACGTTTCTTGTGAAACAGTTTAGGGTTCCATGTGTATAAAAGGAGCACATGATTATGTATTGAGTGACGTTTTTAGAAAATACTTTTATTATTATTGAAAAGATCCATAGAGGATCGATTGTTCTTAGTATTAAAACTTGTGTTTTTTCCGCTTTAAAATACAAGTTACAGAGATTGTCTATTAGTGTGTTGTTGATTACTTTAACATAACTAACGATCCTAGAGTGCTCAGAAGATCTATCAAGGTCTAAGGCTCAACATCTCTCACTACCTGTCACAAAAAAATAAATTAACATAGGCTTGGGAAAGGATCAAACCTCCGCCACATGGCGTAAGCACCTAGAATAAACTATCAAAGAGGTCTTTTAAAGGGTTATAACGTTAGGTGTAGGGATATGGAATACACGGTTTTGTTGGATATAGGCAATCTTTACTAGTGGCGAGTTAATCATCTTTGTTAATTACATGTACAATATGGCGTTGCTAAGCCAAGACTAGACTCGACTTAAGATAATAAATGAAAAATAACAAAAACATAAAACAAACATAGAATAAAACGGTATGGTAGTCCGTATGTTTTTTTCTCTTTTCTTTTTCTATTTTTTTTTTCTTTTTCTTAATTTTTTTTTCAATATTTTTTTTCATACACTCTTACCCTACCATCCAAAATAATAAATCATAGGGAATGTACATTCCACTTACACGTGAATTTTTACATACTTTACAATAAACTAATCTAATGACTCGAATTAAGATAACCAAAACACTTGGAGTACTTTTAAAATTAACGCACATATGGGGGTAATATATGATGTTCTTCCCCATTACTTCATAACACAAGTACTTTACCCATGAGTCTGAATCGTCCCAAAACAATATGTACAAGGATATGGGGGTAATATATGATGTTCTTCCCCATTACTTCATAACACAAGTACTTTACCCATGAGTCTGAATCGTCCCAAAACAATATGTACAAGGATATGACTCGACTTAGCAACCATGTAATCAATTAGATAATTAACGCAGGGTTTAAACGAATAACAATAATGCACTAAAGATAAGTGCATACACGGAAGGCTAAGGCGATTTGGGTGTACATTTAAGTGGGTTGTAACAAATTCTTCTTTTAAGTAAGATGCTTAAAGTTAGAAACGAAAAGATAGGCTCGGAGGGGTGTACTAGGGGTTTCGTGTACTAAAAATGAGTACAATGCTAAGGTGTGGGAAAAATTAGTTGACTTTACTAGGAAAGTAATATGACTTAAATGGTCAAGTAATTATGATACGGGTTTAACACAAGGGTGATCCTAATGCCTCTTATCATGTAGTAAATCCTACTACACAAATGTAGTCTCACTAGCGGTCTCGGGATGCATCACTAACGCAAGTTCTAGAATCTTAATGCTACCGGTACACTCATAAGCACTAATAGTAAATGCTTTTCCTATCAAATCTAAAGGCGAACCTCACATATTTGGGTGGAAAATTTTTCTGAATGGTACAGTTTTGTGCTAGTCATACGACTCCTATCCATGAGACGCTTGCTAAGGCTAAAGTTTCACTCCTAAATGTTGTAAAAAAATTTAAATTTGGCGCTAAAATTACACTAACAAGTATTTCTCTTAGTTTTATTACACACCTACCATCAAACAAACAAACTCAAGTGCAAGTGTATCCTATAAGGTATCATCAGTTACCCTCCCCTTACACTTAGGATGAACATTATCCCCAATGTTCAATTAAAGAATATAAAAGTGAAATAGGCAAAAGAATGAAATCAAATACTCCCCTGATTCGTTCGGTGTGGATAGTGTGTCAACAAGGTTAGATCTTCCTACAAGAAAATGAACAATCATAGCTTCCCTTCCAGAAAAATAAATCATCTTCTTGTCATATGTAACCTGTTAAACCTGAGAAAACAAACAAGGCAACCTCGCGTAAAATCGGCGGCAATCTATATATACTAACAAGTCCTAGAAAAAAAATTAAGATATAATGCTTGTGGAATGAATGTTTGCAGATTTCCTGGAGTTTATAAAACTAAAGAATTAACAAAAACTTCAAGACTCTGTTAGAAAAGCAAAACTAGCAAAATTTCCCGAATTTTACACATGACGCCGTCAGGAATTAACTCGTGACGCCGTCAGAAGTGACCTGCAGAAATCTTTACGTTAAGTTTCCGGAAAATTTATGGAAAAACTTATGTCCTACTTCCTGGAAAATCCTGCAAAACATCATTATGACTCGATACAAGCATTTGACTCTAACAAATACTAATACACATGTTCATTTAATATTGTGGAGAATCATGATCGATTTCGTTCTTAAAAATAAATTTGGGGTTTCCCCTTACACATATCTTTTGCGAAATACCTTTGTATGAAGTTAAGACGAAGTCAAACGACAAAATGAAGTATTTTCACAATTTTATTTTGAAGCATGATCTACCAACAATAAAAATAAAGCATGCATACGGAAGCAAACAAATAAAAATCACACAAAACATGGGTTGCCTCCCAAGAAGCGCTTTTCTTTATTTACAAGTCTTGTAGCTAGACTCAAGGTCATGGGCTATTACGTGACCTCTTCTTCAAATGTTACATCCTCTTCACTAATCATCTCATTACTACTTTCTTGATAATATTTTACACGTTGTATGTTGACAGTAAACTCTCTATTTTCATCGTCTATTAACACAACAGCTCCAGTTTTAGAGGAACTTTTCACCGTAAAGGGCCCATACCATCTAGACTTGAGTTTCCCGGGAAATAACCTTAACCGAGAATTATACAATAGGACTTTGTCCCCTTCTGAAAATTCCTTAGGTTTCTTAATTCCCTGGTCATGCCATCTTTTCGCCCTCTCCTTATATGTAATGGAAGATTCATACGCTTCTAACATTAGCTCATCAAGCTCATGGAGTTGCAAGAACCTATTTGTTCCGGCGATTGTATAGTCCAAATTACATGCCTTAAGCGCCCAATAAGCCTTATGCTCTAGTTCGACCGGAAGGTGACATGCCTTACCATAAACCATGCGGAACGGGGTCATTCCAATAGGTGTCTTGTAGGCAGTTCGGAATGCCCATAAGGCCTCATCGAGTTTAAATGACCAGTCTTTTCTATTTTGACTAACCGTTTTTTCTAGTATTCTTTTAATTGCCCTGTTGGTGTTTTCGACCTGACCATTGGTTTGTGGGTGATAGGCGGTGGAAAATCGATGGGACACTCCATATCTCCTCATGACCTTTTCCATTTACGCATTGCAAAAGTGGGTCCCCCTATCACTAATGAGAGCTTTAGGAATGTCAAACCTAGCGAACAGCTTTTTCAGGAAATGAATAACTACCCTAGCATCGTTGGTCCTAAGGGCTTGTGCCTCTACCCATTTTGAAACATAATCGATGGCAACTAAAATGTATTCATTCCCCCTGAAGATGGAAAGGGTCCCATGAAGTCGATTCCCCAGACGTCGAAAACCTCACATATTTGTATAAAATTCTGAGGTGCTTCATCTCTGTTTGATATATTCCCGGCCCGTTGACATGCATCGCATGCTTGTATCATTTCGTTAACATCACGGAATATTGTGGGCCAATAGAATCCCGCATCGAAAATCTTTCATGCGGTGGTGTTTATCCCATGATGGCCCCAGTGGGGCCAGAATGACACTCTTTCATGATCTTTATTGCCTCATTTCCCGAAACACAACGTCTGATTATTTGATCAGGACACCTTCGGAATAAAAATGGTTTGTCCCAGAAGTAGTATTTTAGTTGGGCAAAGAACCTTTTCTTTTCGTATTTAGTCATGTGTTCCGGAATGAGTCTGCTCGCAAGATAGTTAGCAAAATCAGCGTACCAAGGCTCAGAATCTGTCATTGACATGAGTTGTTCGTCAGGGAATGAATCCCGAATCTCGCTTCTATCAAGCTCATTAAGGGGATTTTCAAGACGAGAGAGGTGATCAGCAGCCAAATTCTCCGCCCCCTTTTATCACGAATTTCAATGTCAAACTCTTGTAACAACAAGATCCACCAAATTAGTCGTGGTTTAGCATCTTGCTTAGCAAAAAGATATCGGAGAGCCGAGTGATCAGTGAAAACGACTGTCTTTGAAAGGACAAGATATTGACGGAATTTGTCGAAGGCGAACACTACGGCTAATAATTCTTTTTCGGTGGTAGAATAATTCTCTTGAGCGGGGTTCATAGTTTTGCTAGCGTAGTAAATAGGTTGGAATAGCTTGTCACGCCTTTGGCCTAATACTGCCCCGACAATATAGTCACTAGCATCGCACATGATTTCGAAAGGCAACTCCCAGTTGGGGGTAACCATGATTGGGGCTTGCGTGAGCTCCTTTTTCAGGAGATCGAATGCATTCTTGCATTCTTGAGAGAAATCTAAAGGGGCATCTTTCACCAGCAATTGAGTTATTGGCCGAGCTATTTTAGAGAAGTCTTTGATGAATCTCCGGTAGAACCCGGCGTGGCCCAAGAAGCTGCGTATTGCCTTAATAGTCGTGGGATAAGGTAATTTAGATATAGCTTCCACTTTTGCTTGGTCCACCTCAATCCCATTCCCTGAGACCTTATGTCCTAACACAATCCCTTCTTTTACCATAAAATGACACTTTTCCCAATTTAAGACCAAGTTGGTTTCCTCACAACGTTTGAGCATTTTTTTTATATTAGCAAGACAGCGGTCGAAAGAGTTCCCGAAGACCGAAAAGTCATCCAAGAAAACTTCCATGCTGTCTTCCATTAATTCATGAAAGATTGCGGTCATGCATCGCTGAAAGGTGGCGGGAGCGTTACACAGCCCAAAAGGCATCCTTTTATAGGCGAACGTTCCATAAGGGGCAAGTAAACGTAGTTTTCTCTTGGTCCTCAGGTGCTATGAGGATTTGGAAATATCCTGAGAACCCATCCAAGAAACAGTAATACTCGTGCCCAGATAATCTTTCCAACATTTGGTCAATGAATGGTAGGGGAAAGTGATCCTTCCTTGTGGCATCATTGAGTTTTCTATAATCGATGCATACCCACCAGCCAGTAACCGTTCTCTGGGGTACCATCTCACCTTTGTCATTTTTCACCACAGTCATTCCACCTTTCTTTGGTACAACCTGTACAGGACTAACCCACGGGCTATCTGAAATTGGGTAAATCAGTCCCGCATCCAGAAGTTCAATGACTTCTTTCTTCCCTACCTCCTTGATGTTGGAATTCACCCGCCTCTGGGGTTGCACGGTATGTTTGTAGTTTTCTTCCATAAGAATCGTATGCGTGCAAAAAGTTGAGTCGATCCCCTTAATGTCAGCTACGCTCCATGCGAGGACTCCCTTATATTTCTTTTGGACTTCTAAGAGCTTACCTTTTTGTTCATGTTCGAGGGAAGAATTTATAATTACCGGCAGTTGATCCTCTCCCTGAAGGAAGGCATACTCTAGGTGGTTAGGGAGTTCTTTAAGCTCTACCTTAGGGGGCTCGATAATAGAGGGCTTAAGCTTGTTTTCGGGTTTTTGAAGTCCGAGCTGTTCAGTGGTCTCTTGTCTAGGGTAGAAGGAGACTGCTCTAACGCCCTCCACCTTTTCTTCCTCCAATAAGGGGAGGAAACTCTCATCCCGTAACCAGCCTTCTTCGACTTGTTCATCAACACAGTTGTCAATGACATCCGTGAGTTCATCGACCTCTCCGATGAAATAGAGCCGGTTAGCTGCTTCGAGAGAGAGATTCATAGTGTCTTTAATGTCAAAGGTTAAGCTATCGGGTCCTACTCGTAAGGTTAACTTGTCGTCATGAACATCAATGACTGCACGAGCGGTAGCAAGAAATGGTCTCCCTAAGATGATGGGCACCAAGTCATCCTCCTCCATCTCCAAGATCACGAAGTCAACCTAAAATTTGAATTTTCCAACTTTGACTAGCACATTCTCGCATATCCCTACGGGATATTGGACCGATCTATCGGCTAGTTGGATGTTCATACGGGTAAGCTTTAGTCCGGAGTATCCTAGTTTGAGGAACATGGAGTGAGGCATGAGGTTGATACTTGCCCCTAAATCGGCAAGAGCATTCTTTATTGATAGAGATCCTATGGAACAGGGCAAGGTGAAGCTGCCTAGATCGTCTACCTTTTTTGGTAGCCCTCGATGGGTCACCACCGAACATTCTTCCCCCAGAGTCACAAGACCCTCGAGTTTCTTTCGGTTGGCGAGTAACTTTTTAAAGTATGAGCTATACTTTGGCATGTGATAGCAAGCATCAATGATAGGTATGGTGACCACTGAATCTTTTAGATATGACAAGAATCTCTTATTATCGTTCTCAATTTTCTGGTTCTTTAGGCGGGATGGGAATGGGATTCTCACAGGTTGGTTAAGTGGAGTAGTCACCCCGAACAGGGGGTCTTTTTGGCTTACTGATGGCATGTCTTGGTTATCAAGGATGGAGTTAAGCTTGTTGAACCATTCTTCCATGTCATTCTGTTGCTCAGCGATGAGTTCATCAAGACCTTTCAATTGTAAGCCTTTTTCTTGAGTGAAGTGACCAAGGTCATCTTCAAAAGTGCTCCTGATTTTATATTCAGGGCCTTCCTCCCCTTCTTTTCTTTTCACCAGATTTCCCCAAAGGGTATAATCATCGTTTTGGTAAAAAGGCAAAAGGGAAGGGTCAGCGTAGATGTCATGTCCTGACAAACACGCATGTTCGGTTGTCTCCTCCGTATTCCTCTACCTCGTGCGGGCCCCCACAGTAGTCGCAGATCAAGTAAGGATTTGAAATTTGTTTAGTTGTTCGCGACCCCGCAAGGTATTCCATTCTTTTGTGAATTTTTCTTAGCCGATCTGAGGGTGTTTGTGTGATTTCAGACATGCTAGCAGTTGACTCAGGTTCATCTCAAGTGTCATCCTGGTCATGAGCATATTCCTCAATCCTATTCCACCCTTCCTCGGCACTAAGATTGGCTAATTTCCCTTTTCTAGAATTGTTGATTCCATTCTGGTCGTCTGAGGAGACATTGTCGTAGAAGATTTGGACCAGAAGCCTCAATGCCATGATGGGGAACTTGTCTTATTAAATCCTTGAATCTAATCCACGATTTATGGATGGGTTCGTCCTTTCCCTTTCGGAAGCGGAGGATCCAATCCCTAAATACTGAGGTTTTCCCTGCTGGGAAGAACTTCTCATAAAACTTGGATATAAGTTGCTCCCATGTGAAAATAGACTCGGAGGGAAGTCTATCATACCATTCTTTGGCTTTTTCATAAAGAGTGAAAGGGAAGAATCGTAATCGGGATGTGTTTCTAGTGGCCCCATCCGTATGGAGGGTGTCAACTATTTTCAAGAAGTCCTTGATGTGTTGAATCGGGTCATCATCATCTAGTCCGCAAAACTTACACACACTTTGTACAAGCTAAACATCGCTTGCACACAAAACCTCATCGGTGTGTTCATTTGAGAAGACAATGGCATTTGAGAAGCCAAGAGGATTCGGGGAGGAGTAGTCCTTAAGGCGCTTAGGAATGGGAGTTTCAGGGGTACTCATATCGTTGTTGGATTGGGAGCTAGGGGGTGTGAGGTGATTGTCTGAATTTTCTTCATAAAGGGCCTCATCAAAATTAATAGTTATGCTGGATGGTTCAGGTGTTGAGAGAGATCGTCTTAGCCTACGCATTTCCCTTTCAGGTTCTACATAAGGCAAAACTAGGTCTCTAGCGGAACTACAACTCCTGGTGATTCTAAGGTTAGAGAAATCGTCATTTGCCATGATGGCGGATGGTAAAGATTACGAACAAAGACACGAAGAAATAAGATAGACTAAAGAAAACCTAAAAATAAAATCTTACTAGAAAGGAATCTAGCAAGTAGACCTAATAAAAAGAAATCCTAACCTAGACAATAACTATTCCCCGGCAACGGCGCCAAAAACTTGATACGTGGGAATCGCACCAGGCTTTACCTCTCGAGGGATCTTGAGAAGCTTACAACCCCCACCAGGCAGTGTACCTGATCGTTGTAGTATAGTATAGTGACAAGTACCGGGGGATTGATCGTTCAACTCAGGAATAGTGTAGCAAGGGTTAGAAAGCCTAAGAACTAGGTCTTGAGGTGAGGGATGATTCTTTTTGTATTTTTATATTTTTATAAAAGCAAATAAAATCTCGGGTTTTAGAAGAGTGGGCGGAATTAGTTGCTAATCAACTAACCCAATAACTAAGATGCAATCAAAATAAAATAACAGAAATGAAAATAATGCTAATTAAACTAGTGATGTGAACAATAATGGGGAGAATTGTGTTTACTTAGGTTTCATTACTCCCTAGATATCTTTTACAGGTTGATAGTTTGTTACAATTGCGTGGATGATGGGTTATATTCCTTAATACCATTCGTGGGGTGGCGTACGTACTTCCCCAACTCTATAAGCTCCTACTTCACTCCTATGTCGAGCCTGCAAGAAGCTCCTAACATGGGATCATTAGAATTCTCTCATGCATTAAATACAACCATAATAACCTAGTACGCATTGGTTCATGTTTCTTAAGACGTTCAAGCATGTTACCCTATGGAAGTCTGCCAATTTTCTTAAGCCTAACATCGAAATCATTCATCCGTAACAACTATAAACAAATAATCAAGCCATAATCAACATCTAGGTTTCACTACATCTAAGCAAACACACAAGAGATCTAGCCCAGCATGTTAAATTCAAGACAAGCGTAAGATATATTCAAACAACACATAGACATATTGAATGAATTTAAAGGATACTTATCTCAATTGAACATGAAAGGTTTCAAAGGGTAAAAACCCTTGAAAGAACAGTAAAATTCGTGCTAGGGTTTTTCCAAAGTTACCCCCTCTAAAGTTACATTTAATGAATGAAAATTGTAAAACTATATATAGATTTTACAAGGTGACGGCGTCAAGAAGGAATATCTGACGCCGTGAACTCGCCACCCATAATGAGATCGGATTTCCTAGATCCAAGTTTGACGCCGTCATGTGTAATTTAGTTGTAGGCCGTCACTATATCATGAACCATGACGGCCAAGCTTGACGCCGTCACGATTTCTCTGGATCGTCACCACTTCCACCTCTTGTTTACTCTTGACGCCGTCACATGGAGACTCTTGACGCCGTCAGGTACTGTTCCCAGCAAGGAAAATTAAGACTTTGCCGTTTTCTTCACTTTTATTCTCCAAAAACATCCAAAATGCTTCCTTTTCCAGAATTCACTCCAAAAGTACCTAAAATGACAAAAGGAACGATTTAGGGCAATATTTGATCAAATAAATTCAAATCCGGGCTTAAATAACCCCCTAAAAACGGCTCATTTTTTGCCTCATCACCGCCCATAATGAAATCGGATTGCCTAGATCCACTTTTGACGCCGTCATGTGCAATTCTACTCTGGGCCGTCACTCTTATTTGGACCATGACGGCCTATGGTGACGCCGTCATTTCCCTAGTGTAAAACTCTTCTGGATCGTCACGGACTTTATCCACTTCCACCTCTTGTATTACTCTTGACGCCGTCACTTGATAACTCTTGACGCCGTCAGGTACTGTTCCCAGCAAGAAAAATTAAGACTTTGCCGTTTTCTTCACTTTTATGCTCCAAAAACGTCCAAAATGCTTCCTTTTCCAGAATTCACTCCAAAAGTACCTAAAATGACAAAAAGAACGATTTAGGGCATTATTTGATCAAATGAATTCGAATCCGAGCTAAAATGACCACCTAAAACATTTCATTTTTTGCCTCATCAATGAAATGTTTGAATATTAGTCGGTAACCTTTAACCTTAAACCCGAATAAAAGGCCTCTTTGATGTTTTATTTTATTATTTTGATATTTGTACAAGCTTATGGTAAGATACGTGAATCATGACTGTGCAATGAGTGATTTACTAATCAATCTTCCTTAGAGTGATGATCGAATTTTAAATTCTTCGTGAGATGCTTAGTTATGTTATCAAGCTCTATATTAACTTGTTTATCTTTCAGGGATTTTCACATTAAAATTTAAGGTTAACAATTATTCATTCGGGATGGTTGTTAAATTTTTGGAATCACGATAGCGATACCATTGAAATCATTCTTCTAAAGAACTAGACTTGCACGAGGGCGAGAAAAACTCAAGTGTGGGGGAATTTGATAACGATCAGAATGAGTATGTTTTTAGTTACGTTATCGTTAGTTTTGTGCATCATATTTGGTTATATTTGTATGTATTTGTTACTTAATCATGAAAAAGTGTATATGCAAGTGAATGTAGCCAAGTATAGGAAAAGATGATGAAAAGACTAAGAATTGAAGTGATTATGCACATTTAGATTTCTCGAGGAGAAGACAAGGTAGAAACCACATAAGCACTCAAGGAATTGATAGTGTCAAGATTTCTATGTTCATATATCATGAAAATATCAAGTGCTATAGAAGAAATCAGCACTTAAATGAAGGATAAAGCATGTGACAAGAAAAGTCAAAGTTTGTGAGTACAGGACCTGACCAACCGATCGGATGCAGCCCGCATCCGATTCGGTTGGGTTGTGACAAAAAGAAGGATCCGATCGGATAGTCACTAATCCGATCGGATGGAAGGAACTGCAGTTACCATTTTCGCATTAAATGAATGTTTTAATTTCCATTAATCATTGGAGTCTGATCTTTTCTTGATAATAACTCTGGAAGAACGTTTTGGCTTGAAGAATAAGTGTTGTTACACTATATAATGGACCATATACATGTATGCTAAGTGTGACACCCCAAACTAGTAAAACGCTTACACCAAAGTACTTACTATCTTATTATTATTGCCCGAAAGTCTAGAAGTGCTGTAAAAACGTCCAGGAAACTTTGAGTTCGAGTATCAATAGTTGGTCCGAGTGTAGAGTTGTTTACTTGTCAATAATAGGCGATTGGAGGAGTGTGGTTGCTATAGTTCCACGATTCTAGTTCTTGTAATTCTAAAATAGGTACATCTTGTTTTATTATAATGAACTACTTTTACTTTGAGTTTAATGAAAGTTTTGATTGTTACTTGTGTTTTATTATATGATTGCTATGGAGTAATTTGTGTATACTTGTGTGTAAGATGTAACAATTGTTGGAGTATTCTTATCTAAAAAGTGATGCATGAAAAAATTTCTGGATTTATGAGTTTGTTGGAATACAATCAAATCTTGCTTAATTTGTTGGTAAAAACACTTTAAAGAATAAAAATGGCTGAAAGGATTTTCTTTATGTTTTTATTCCAAAATGTTAGTGCACGAATTATTATGGGATATGATGTGTGACAATCATCATATTGACTCATTAAAATGGATTTGAAACGATTTCATCACGAGATAAGGCAGAAATGATTCGTATGAATAAATGAGATAAGAATTGCTTTTCAAACAAATAATAACAGTTAACTAGGCCGAAAGGAGTTAACTAGGTGATTGCATTCTTAAAAATGATTCTTCATGACATAAGTCATTGATTGTTAGTCATTTATATAAAATTGTGCATCATTACAAGTTACACCAAACTTTGTAGAATACTCTATGCAATTGGTTAAGGAATTACACACAAGTATATGTTTTTGATTGATAGGATTCTATTTACTTTTTGAATTTAACTAAAATTGGATTGACAACCCTCTTTGCAAAAGCTTGTTTAACTACATAAAAATAATCACCAAATCCCTTAGGACGATCTTGACTTACCCACCTTTACTATCACGGACGAGTATACTTGCTCATATGTATTGAATAGATAACCGGATAAATCGTGTATATAAATTTTAAAACTTGTACATGGTAGAGCACAATAGTATACTTATTCCTCCTTTACATATTTGATTGAGTTTGTTATTATCTTATAAGAAATTGATACACATGCTTCCTTGACCCAATCAGGTGTCACTCGCTGTAAATACTCATCAAACCTCACTAGGTGTGTACATTTGGGGGTGGCCAGGGAAGGGCCAGAAACGGTCTCGGGATTAACCCGGTGAGGGAGCATACATCTGAGTAAAAAATGCTCTCCCTCTCAGGTAACCTGAACAGGGAAAACCACATCCATTTCCATTACTCTCCCATGGAGTTTTGTCCAGGCTGCTCCTAAAACCATATTATATGTCTAGAACTACCAAGTATAGTCAGAAGTTAAAAAGAAATAGTCAAATTCTACTTACTGCATTGTGTGAATTCAAAAACTGTTGGAGCTTTAAAACATGAGACATGCTTGATCGCATATTTCCTCATAGGGAACTTGATGGACGTATGATTTGGTCTTTTGTCTTTTGTATCTTAGTATAGTCCTAGAATGCACGTCAAATATTTGTTTTAGATTATGTATCTAAATGTCGTATATCACATGAGCAATTTTTTTTTGTCTTGTGGTTCCTATCGTGTGTTCGTTAACTTAAATATTATACATATGTCTTGTCAAATGGGATATTGATATGCATGCAGGTACTTGTGACGTTTTTTAATGCTTTTTGATTATTTTCATCTAGCATCCATGGATCTAAAACACTTCAAGACACTATGCTGCCATTTAGTTCTTAGAGCTCCCACTACTTTTTTATAAACGAATCCATTTGGGCAGATGGTGTTAATCTTTTGTTGAATTTGTTTTCTTATAAGAACATTACCGATGCTTTCCGTGATTGGATGTATAAAATGGACACTCCAGAATTTAAAGCAGGAATTAACAAGTTCGTCAAACACGCAGACCGTTTTGTTTGATCTCGAGGTTTCACGGATGGCACAATAAAATGCCCTCTAATGCTTATTTCTTATATGTCCAGAAAGTCTTTTTATATGTCCAGCCAGTCTGCAATACTTTCTTATATATTCCCATCTCATGATCATTTGCTATTTGTCCATCTTATTCACACAAAATATTGTAGTTTGAAATTAACTTGAGGTTTTCATGAGTCTATGGAAACGCTTAAAAATGATAGTATATTTTTATTGGGCATACATACTAAGTACAAATGGGATACAAGAATTGAAGCCCATGTTAAAAGTGTGTTCGATACAGTAGGATCAAGAAGTTTTCGAAACTTTATGTCCAAGGTAAGGAAGAAACCTCTCACGGAGAAACCTGAGTTTATGCATATCGAGGCTTGGCAAACACTTTTTAGAAGGTGGAGACTCCCAGAGTTTATTGCAAAATCGAGTATAGGGAAGAAGGCTCGCGAAGCTAACAAACGTTTACATACTGGTGGTTTAGCCTCAAATGGTGATCACAACATGAAAATGGTACAAAAATCTAGTATATCATTATTGTACATGTAAATAAAAGTTTTAGGTTCTATCTTGTGCAAGTAGAGGAGTTAGAACGAGACCCAACTGCTGCTGAACTCTTTGAATGGGCACATAAGGGGAAGAACAAAATGTTTGTTTAACAACGAGGCATGGGAAACTTGGGTAAGTTTCACGTAAATCAAATGAATTTATTATAATATTAATGTAATGATATAGTAAGATGTATAGCACACTTCTAAGTCTGGATTCTAGTTTTAAACCAAAATGATATTCACCGGTAATAGCGTACAGGATGTTTGGTTTATAGTTGCTTTAAAACTGCAATGTATGCATCATAAATAAACTCTATTTATAGAATGAATAACAAGTATCTGTAATCAATCCAGTTTTCATAAGGTTCGAAAATGGGTTCGTATTGAATGGGTCAGTTTTGGTATGGGTCAAATCAGTCCAGTTTTGTTACAGGCCAATCCACGCGAAATAAATGATTTTGAGGTCATGATTAGTTTTATAAAGCATGTAAACAAACACTTGATATACATTTCAATTAGGAGGAAATTCCCATTGTATGCTTGATGCTTCCTGCTTTTTAACTTAAGTTTGATTCGCTTTCTATTAAAAATATGAAAGCTCAAAGCATGAAGATGCTTTGCTAAAACTACATTGCCTTTAATGGATCAGCTTTAATCCAAACAATCACTTCATAATTAGAGAACCACTATTGTAATTAACCTGATTTCAAGACCTTTAAACTATTGCAGTGATGCTACGTACTGCAAAAAAAAAAAAAAAAAAAAAAAAAAAAAAAAAACTTTAGTTTTCTTTCTTAATATAATTTGATGATCCCAAAAGTTATTTCATAATTTGTGTTTAGTAACATAACATCGTGAAAACATATTAGTAGTATATATAACTTGTAGGTTACAGTATTGGAATATCTATTAAACATATAGTTTTGGTACGGATACATTCCTCAAGGGGATGATTTATGTGAAAGATGGTGGACCATATATACTTTCACTACGAATAGAGAGAAATTAAATCATGGGTTTTTAAAGTTTCGTGTTATTACAACCAAGCTCATTTCTATACGATGATTGTCTTCAATGTAGGAACCATATAAAGAAAAACATGTTGCAGATAACACTCGTGACATTATGTCCGAAAATATTTCTAATACACACAAAAGATGGATTGATCATGTTGGCTCAAATAATGGATGTTATTATGGTTACTGATAGTATTTATTTCAGTATCAGCGTGATACTGATGATGAGCCTTCTGTCCATAATTCACATGAGGACCTTGATTATGTTGAAAACATGTTCAAGCAACAAGAACTGGAGCAGGGATATATGAGAGATGAGATCGACAACTTATGGAATGCACATGAAGAACAATCCAGGAAGATAGCTCAGGTTCTAGAAGCCCAAGTGTCGTATGAGCAAAACCTAAAAAGAATTGTAGGAGGTTTCTATAGTCGTTGCTCAAGAAGTAAGGAAGGTTGTGCTCAAGCAATGTCAAAAGCCACTCGTCAAATTCTGGAAGCAATTGGTAATCGCTAATAAGGTTTGATAGTATTGTCTTTTTCAGTTCTTGAATAAGCTGTAACAAGTTCAGATTTTGTTGATGGAGTTCTTAGCCACATGCGTTCGTGTTAAGCTTACTAGATGATAACTAGTTCAACTAGTTCACATAGCAATTCAAGACTGAAATGTCTATAATAGACAAAAATAGTGCCTTAAACAGTGTCGTGTTACACCAAATGTAACATAGATAGCGACATAAACGGTGTCATGTGACACACATAGTGACCCTAATAGTGATAGGTGGCACAAATAGCGACTTAGTCACGGACACAAAAAGATGTGACGCTATAAGTAGCTATAGTTGTCTCTATATATATCGACTTGTCTTAGATGTCACAAAATTTTGCGACTTCCTCGTATCGAACTTTTCAAGCTCAAGTCGAATTAAGATCTTTTTCGAGCCAAGCTCAAACTTCCATCATAAAGGCACGTCGAGCTTGTCCCGAGCATAATATTGTCTATTTGGGTCGAGCTCTGCAATTAAATTGTGTGCACCCTAATTAGAAGAGTCAAAGTATTGACAAAGAAGAAAATCTGAACGACACTTGTGAATATGTGAGCATATGGAACATTTATATGAAATATGAGTAAATGTTAATTATTGATCAATTTTTTTTTACCTATTTTTTTAGAATTCAACTAAATTTTATTTTAAACGGTTAAGTTTCGATCTAATTAATCATTTGTTTCAATCGTGTTTGTCTTGAAAACAACTGCATATGGGGTTGGTGCACTCATTTATTTCAATGTCCAAATATACATACAAAAATAGATGGTCAAATATATTAAAGGTCTGTAAGTCTTTTACAATTACCAGATATTACAAATATGACAGTCATGAAAATAAAGGCTTGTAAATAAATGCTCATTCATTTCATTATGTTAAAGATTACAGTTGGTATAGTCTCGTATATTTTCATTTTAATTCAACAAAATTTCAACATATCTTCATCCTAATACAATGATGCACATCTTGTATATGTTAGATTACAATTTTATTTATGTGAACTCATGCAAGTACGAGTTAAAGGAGCTGGTACAGTCTCGTACATTTTCATTTTAATTTAACAAAATATCAATTATATCACTGGTGATTTTTAAAAGCTCATGCATGTAAAGATGATACGTAGATGCAAAACAGAATATAAGATGCAAAAATTATAAAGATGAATCGTTGAAATATATGAAACCATGATTATCAATATTTTAGATATATTCTAATATGAGTTGATGAATTAATCACAAACCCTGAAAATAAGATGCATATTCATTAAGAATTCAGAAGTCATATGCAAAAAAAATTTGAATTGATTTTTTTTAGAAAGTCAACAATAGAATAGAACCAACATACAAAAAATTACAATGCATGTCCATAAAGCAAAAAACAAAAAGAACAAATGAACCTAAAATGTGAGACTTAAACCTAGTAAAGAAAAAAGACTCAGAAGACCCACAAGACAAAATAGTCCTATGAAATCGGACCAACATTTTGTGCGTTTACTTTTTTTATTTAAAGAGGGTATAGAGAACCAATCTCAAGCTTCTTCACAGAAAACCTTCTTAACTTTCTAGATCTTGAATCTTTTTTACAACGAGTATACTCTTTAGTCTTCTTTTATGTATCCAATTCATTTAGAAACAAGACTATTTGCTTGATATATAATGGAGAACTCAGGGTTTGTGTTAAAGTATAAATGTTTATTGTAATATGTTTTTTGGGTATTGTTTTAACAATTTACTTTTCGTTCTATGTTTACATAGTGTCAGGTAAAGAAACACCCAAACTATGCTGATTACACCAAATGGCATGTACTGGTAGGTTGTCTCAAGTAGAAACGGATTCCATAGACGTGGGCTTTGGTGCATAGACACAAATCCAAAGAAAAAGGCATTCTATTTCTCGGAACATAAAAAAAAAAAAAAAAAAAAAAAAAAAAAAAAAAAACTAGATTATATGGACGTGCGAATGGAGGGGGTTGGATAAATAAGTCTTTTCCATTACAAGCCTTGTAACGCACAAACGCATAGTAAAAACGATTTTTTTTTAGCTTTTTTTGTGGGATACAAAGATTTTTTATATACATCGAGTGTCAAACTCTCGGGTTATCATAAAAATATGTTAACTTATGAGAATGTGAAATAAAAAGTTTGGGAGTGAATAATAACAGTGAATAGTAAAAATGAATAGTAACCTGAAAATTGAATTGTTACAGTACTTACCCCTTAAATGAAATTCTGTCTCGGAATTCAGAATGTTTTATATATTAATATACTAGTATATTCGTGTAGCATAAAATACCTAAAAGTCACATACTTGTCTTGAGGATGGAAGGCACGGGGAGCGAAATGCTATAACATATTTTTGAGGAAAAGCAGTTATAGTTTAGGTCTCAATTAGACCTGTTTTATCTATAAATATAGCTCTGATACCAATTTATAACACCCCCAATTT